>CAWWDY010002213.1:0-32927 GCA_963942605.1 Poecilus cupreus | reverse complement strand
TTTTATCTTGCTTTTACCAACATTAGCTATTATACACGACAGAAACATGAATATGACAGTTTAAAAACTTGAAAACAGCATTTTGTATGTTTTTGTAAGCTGAAAACAGCTATTTTATCTTGATTCTGCAAACATAAGCCATTACACACGACATATACATGAATATGACAGATGACAGTTTAAATACTTAAAAACAGTGTTTTGTATGCTTTTGCATGCTTAAAACAGCATTTTTATCTTGCTTTCACCAACATTAGCTATTATACACGACAGAAACATAAATATGACAGTTTAAATACTTGAAAACAGCATTTTGTATGTTTTTGCAAGCTGAAAACAGCTATTTTATCTTGATTTTGCAAATATAAGCCATTACACACGACATATACATGCATATGACAGTTTAAATACTTGAAAACGGTGTTTTGTATGCTTAAAACAGCATTTTTATCTTGCTTTCACCAACATTAGCTATTATACACAACAGAAACATGAATATAATAATAATAATAATAATAATAATGATTTATTTTCTGAGGATACAATACATTGTATATAGAAAACGTCACAAATAAAATATATAAACAGATACAAAAGTTAAATAAATTATAAATTAAAAAATTCATTTAAATCATAGAAGTTGTAATGCAGAAGGAACAATTTTAGACTTTTTTTGAATTTTCTAGAGTTAGTCTCTGATTTAATGACATCAGGCAGTTTGTTAAAAATTTGTAAACCAATCCGGTTAGGAGAATTTTTTACAACATTTAACTTAGAAGTAGGAACGTATAAATTATTTCTTTTTCTTGTGTTATGTTGATGCAACTCTGAAATCATGGTAAACGATGTTTTATTCTTGAAAATAAAATTGCTTATTTCCCAAATATAGATGCAAGTTAAACTTAAAATATTAAATTTTTTAAAAATATCTCTACAGGATGTTCTTTGACTGATTCCTGCAATACATCTCAAAATTCTCTTTTGAGCTATAAAAACTTTGTGAGCAGCATTAGAAGCGCCCCAAAAGGAAATACCATAACGTATGCGAGACTCAACGAAAGCAAAGTAAAAAATTAAAAGTTGATTAATATTTAAATATTATTTTAAATGTCGTATTTGATAACAGGTCGAATTAAGTTTGATAATAAGATCGTCGCAGTGAGGATTCCAGTTTAGGGTATCAGTTACTAGCATACCCAATAAACGAGCTGATTTGTCGGTACCTTTAAAGCTATCTCCAAAACGAATGTTAATATTATTATTGTTATTGGGATTCATGTGAAAATGAAGAATTTTTGTTTTAGAACTATTTAAAAATAACTTATTTTCACAACACCATGAAGTTAGGGACTGAACGGTGTGATTGCATTTGTTAATTAAAATATCTTTATCCGGGTCCGAAATGATTATAGTACTATCATCGGCATACAAAATAGGAATGCAATCATCAGAAAGTACTGTACATAAGTCATTTATATAAATAGTAAATAGAACTGGAGCAAGTACAGTACCCTGTGGAAGACCTACATCAATTAATGCTAAGTTAGACTGAACAAAATAATTAGTCGACTGCTTATTAGTGTAGTTAAGAGACACGAATTGGTGTCTGTTTGATAAAAAGGTAGCAATCCAATTTAAGGCAACCCCACGAACACCTACGCACTCTAGCTTATCTAACAAGCGGGAATGATCAACACAGTCAAAAGCTTTACTTAAATCACATAATATACCAATTGGGTGTTCCCCATTATTTAGATTTTGAATAATATTATTATAAAAACAGTGTAAAGCATCGATAGTTGAACTATTTGTTCTAAATCCGAACTGATTATTATTAATAATACAGTTTTGGTTTCGAAAACAATCAAGTCTATTCAAAAAACAATATTCAAAAATCTTTGAAAACCCCGAGGTTAAAGCTATAGGCCTGTAATTATCCAGACTTGTTTTTTCACCTTTTTTGTAAACAGGAATTACTTTATTCGATTTTAAACTTGCCGGGAAAGTACTGTTTTGAAAAGATAAATTAATAATATAAGTTAGAGGCTCAGCAATAAGATGCGCAACTTTACGAATAATAAAATTTGGCACATTATCAGGCCCACTTGAATTTTTATTTTTTAGTTTGTTTAAAATTGTTTCAAATAATTCTGTTTCAGTGAAAGGGTTCAAGAAAAGATTAGAGGAAAAATGATTACCATTTCTGTGCCCATTTGATGTGTTGACCACCGGAATGCGATTTAAGATGTTCAGAGGTGCTTCCTTAAAATGATGGTTGAACATATTTGCAACGATCTCAGGGTCATCAATGATTTCGTCATTATAAGATATTTTTAAACCCAGCTCAGCTTTATTCTTTCTCTTAGCGTTTATGATGTTCCAGGCGCTTTTCGACATGTTATCTGAGTTTATTATTTTATTCTGGAAAAAATTTCGTTTAGTAGTTGTTATCAGCAAACTATGTTCCTTTTTGGCTTTCTTATAGACTGAGGTAAGCTCTGGGAAACTATTTTTCAAAATATATAATGATTTAAGATTGTTACTTGAATTGACAACATTTAGGTCAACCCAGTCTTTCTTATTACAGTATTTTGATGTTATTTTCTGCAAAGGGAAATTATTATTAAAATGGAAATTGAAAATATTAAAGAAACATTCAAAAGCGTCATCCGTTAGAGATTTAGTAAAAACATCAGACCATGTTTCGCTTAGTAGCTGTTGAGAAAAATTATTAACCTTAGCATCGTTAAAAATTCTCCTAAAGCAGACTGCCTCATCCGTTTTATGAGAATTAATTTTTACTAGTAAAGTATTATGGTCAGATATAAAATTCTTCTGAACTACTGCAATACAACTATTATTATTAGTAAAACAATGATCCAATCTATTGTTACCTCTAGTTGGAGTTTCAATTTTGTTAAAAAGATTATATGTTGCTAAAATATCAAATAAATAATTAAATTCAATAACATCTCGAACAGGATCTAGGTTAAAATCTCCACATATTATGAGATCATGATTAACTTTATAGTTCTGTTCTAAGACTAGAGTGATATTTTCACATAATATTTTGTAATTAGAGCTTGGAGATCTGTAAACATTAATAATGAGAATTGGGTTCTGGGAATCAGGTTTCCACAAAATGGCACAGGCTTCAAAATCTTTTTCAATACATAAATTAGAAATATCAATAACATCGACATCTTTACAAATGCTGTTATGGCACCAGATTCCCACCCCTCCACCTCTGAATTGAGATCTACAAAAATTAGAGAGGCATGTATAATTACTAAAATGAAATGTATCTATATTAGTTTGGTTGCTCCAAGTCTCAGTAAGACATAAAAATTTTAAAAAGTTTATCTTTGTTATATACTCAGAAAATATTAAGTTCACTTTATCAAATGACAACGCTTGACAGTTTAAAATTAACAAATTAAAGTCAATGTTGTCCATAATATTGTTTGTTAAACAACTTTTTGAGAGGCCCTTAGGTGAAAAAATTTATTAACATGAGTTCCGCTGGGCCAAATGGACGGATCCAAGGCTTTATCCCGATTTGACTGAGACACTGTCACCTTAAAGGAA
Source organism: Poecilus cupreus (assembly GCA_963942605.1). NCBI lineage: Eukaryota > Metazoa > Arthropoda > Insecta > Coleoptera > Carabidae > Poecilus > Poecilus cupreus. Next base: position 29,339 of record CAWWDY010002213.1, on the reverse strand, counting down.
GAATAATATGTCGGATATTTGGAATTTAATTTTTCACAGGCGACCTCCGGGAAAGACGGTTGTAGGAAATTTCTCAATTCCTCTTCAGTGGTATCAGGGTGAAGTTTATACACATGAAGGGACGCTGGTTTTAATTCAGCAGCCTTTAAAGATGCTGAATTGATAGAAGTGAGATTACCAATGACAGTCTTCATAGAAGTACGTTTATTTATCCTTGATTTGGTTGCAGGATTCGCTGCATTGTTCATGTCAGATATATTGGTTGTCACATCTTTCACAACAATTAAGTTATTTTTTGTTGTTTCAGAAGGCATGAGTGTAATTTCTTTAGTCATTTGTTTATCAATTTTGACAGTATCTTGACCTTGTCTTGTTTGGGTTGCCTTTGCCGATATTGCAGGTGTTTGTTTGTTAGCAACAATTTTATTTATTTTATCGAAAGATGGCGGAGATGACGTTTTAGCATTTAAATTTTTATTCAATAAATTAATCTGTTGTTTTAAAGATAGAATTAGATCACTCTGACTTTGTATAATAAAATCTTTATTGTTGACAATTTGTTTTAAATATTTAATTTCAATTTTTAGTGCACTATAACTTTCATCAGTGGCACTTGTGAAAGACGAATCAAGGTCCTCAGTGTCAGCCACTACACAACAGTTAATATTGCAGTCGTCAATAATTTTAATATTTTTGATAGTCTAACACAACTATTATGAGACACAGTACCACACATTATACATTTAGCACCGCTAATTGCGGTTTGTTTACATTTTTTGCACTTGTTAACTGGAGCACTATTACTTTGCACATCACCCGGCGCCATTTTTTGCATATGACAGTTTAAATACTTGAAAACGGTGTTTTGTATGCTTTTGCATGCTTAAAACAGCATTTTTATCTTGCTTTCACCAACATTAGCTATTATACACGACAGAAACATGAATATGACAGTATAAATACTTGAAAACAGCATTTTGTATGTTTTTGCAAGCTGAAAACAGCTATTTTATCTTAATTTTGCAAACATAAGCCATTATACACGACATATACATGAATATGACAGTTTAAATACTTGAAAACGGTGTTTTGTATGCTTTTGCATGCTTAAAACAGCATTTTATCTTGCTTTCACCAGCATTAGCTATTATACACGACAGAAACATGAATATGACAGTTCAAATACTTGAAAACGGTGTTTTGTATGCTTTTGCATGCTTAAAACAGCATTTTTATCTTGCTTTCACCAACATTAGCTATTATACACGACAGAAACATGAATATGACAGTTTAAATACTTGAAAACAGCATTTTGTATGTTTTTGCAAGCTGAAAACAGCTATTTTATCTTGATTTTGCTAACATAAGCCATTATACACGATACATACATGAATATGAAAGTTTAAATACTTGAAAACGGTGTTTTGTATGCTTTTGCATGCTTAAAACAGCATTTTATCTTGCTTTCACCAGCATTAGCTATTATACACGACAGAAACATGAAAATGACAGTTTAAATACTTAAAAACAGCATTTTGTATGTTTTTGCAAGCTGAAAACAGCTATTTTATCTTGATTTTGCAAAAAAAAGCCATTACACACGACATATACATGAATATGGCAGTTTAAATACTTGAAAACGGTGTTTTGTATGCTTTTGCATGCTTAAAACAGCATTTTTATCTTGCTTTCACCAGCATTAGCTATTATACACGACAGAAACATGAAAATGACAGTTTAAATACTTAAAAACAGCATTTTGTATGTTTTTGCAAGCTGAAAACAACTATTTTATCTTGATTTTGCAAAAAAAGCCATTACACACGACATATACATGAATATGGCAGTTTAAATACTTGAAAACGGTGTTTTGTATGCTTTGGCATGCTTAAAACAGCATTTTTATCTTGCTTTCACCAACAGTAGCTATTATACACGACAGAAATATGAATATGACAGTTTAAATAATTGAAAACAGCATTTTGTATGTTTTTGCAAGCTGAAAACAGCTATTTTATCTTGATTTTGCTAACATAAGCCATTATACACGATACATACATGAATATGACAGTTTAAATACTTGAAAACGGTGTTTTGTATGCTTTTGCATGCTTAAAACAGCATTTTTATCTTGCTTTCACCAGCATTAGCTATTATACACGACAGAAACATGAATATGACAGTTTAAATACTTGAAAACGGTGTTTTGTATGCTTTTGCATGCTTAAAACAGCATTTTTATCTTGCTTTCTCCAACATTAGCTATTATACACGACAGAAATATGAATATGACAGTTTAAATACATGAAAACGGTGTTTTGTATGCTTTTGCGTGCTTAAATCAGCATTTTTATCTTGCTTTCATCAACATTAGCTATTATACACGACAGAAACATGAATATGACAGTTTAAATACTTGAAAACAGCATTTTGTATGTTTTTGCAAGCTGAAAACAGCTATTTTATCTTGATTTTGCAAACATAAGCCATTACACACGACATATACATGAATATGACTGTTTAAATACTTGAAAACGGTGTTTTGTATGCTTAAAACAGCATTTTTATCTTGCTTTCACCAACATTAGCTATTATACACGACAGAAACATGAATATGACAGTTTAAATACTTGAAAACGGTGTTTTGTATGCATGCATAAAACAGCATTTTTATCTTGCTTTCACCAACATTAGCTATTATACACGACAGAAACATGAATATGACAGTTTAAATACTTGAAAACAGCATTTTGTATGTTTTTGCAAGCTGAAAACAGCTATTTTATCTTGATTTTGCAAACATAAGCCATTACACACGACATATACATAAATATGACAGTTTAAATACTTAAAAACAGTGTTTTGTATGCTTTTGCATGCTTAAAACAGCATTTTTATCTTGCTTTCACCAACATTAGCTATTATACACGACAGAAACATAAATATGACAGTTTAAATACTTGAAAACAGCATTTTGTATGTTTTTGCAAGCTGAAAACAGCTATGTTATCTTGATTTTGCAAATATAAGCCATTACACACGACATATACATGCATATGACAGTTTAAATACTTGAAAACGGTGTTTTGTATGCTTAAAACAGCATTTTTATCTTGCTTTCACCAACAGTAGCTATTATACACGACAGAAATATGAATATGACAGTTTAAATAATTGAAAACAGCATTTTGTATGTTTTTGCAAGCTGAAAACAGCTATTTTATCTTGATTTTGCTAACATAAGCCATTATACACGATACATACATGAATATGACAGTTTAAATACTTGAAAACGGTGTTTTGTATGCTTTTGCATGCTTAAAACAGCATTTTTATCTTGCTTTCACCAGCATTAGCTATTATACACGACAGAAACATGAAAATGACAGTTTAAATAATTGAAAACAGCATTTTGTATGTTTTTGCAAGCTGAAAACAGCTATTTTATCTTGATTTTGCAAACATAAGCCATTACACACGACATATGCATGAATATTACAGTTTAAATACTTGAAAACGGTGTTTTGTATGCTTTTGCATGCTTAAAACAGCATTTTTATCTTGCTTTCACCAACATAAGCTATTATACACGACAGAAACATGAATATGAAAGTTTAAATACTTGAAAACAGCATTTTGTATGTTTTTGCAAGCTGAAAACAGCTATTTTATCTTGATTTTGCAAACATAAGCCATTACACACGACATATACATGAATATGACTGTTTAAATACTTGAAAACGGTGTTTTGTATGCTTTTGCATGCTTAAAACAGCATTTTTATCTTGCTTTCACCAACATTAGCTATTATACACGACAGAAACATGAATATGACAGTTTAAATACTTGAAAACGGTGTTTTGTATGCTTTTGCATGCTTAAAACAGCATTTTTATCTTGCTTTCTCCAACATTAGCTATTATACACGACAGAAACATGAATATGACAGTTTAAATACATAAAAACGGTGTTTTGTATGCTTTTGCGTGCTTAAATCAGCATTTTTATCTTGCTTTCATCAACATTAGCTATTATACACTACAGAAACATGAATATGACAGTTTAAATACTTAAAAACTGTGTTTTGTATGCTTTTGCATGCTTAAAACAGCATTTTTATCTTGCTTTCACCAACATTAGCTATTATAACGATAGAAACATGAATATAAAAGTTTAAATACTTGAAAACAGCATTTTGTATGTTTTTGCAAGCTGAAAACAGCTATTTTATCTTGATTTTGCAAACATAAGCCATTACACACGACATATACATGAATATGACTGTTTAAATACTTGAAAACGGTGTTTTGTATGCTTAAAACAGCATTTTTATCTTGCTTTCACCAACATTAGCTATTATACACGACAGAAACATGAATATGACAGTTTAAATACTTGAAAACGGTGTTTTGTATGCTTTTGCATGCATAAAACAGCATTTTTTATCTTGCTTTCACCAACATTAGCTATTATACACGACAGAAACATGAATATGACAGTTTAAATACTTGAAAACAGCATTTTGTATGTTTTTGCAAGCTGAAAACAGCTATTTTATCTTGATTTTGCAAACATAAGCCATTACACACGACATATACATAAATATGACAGTTTAAATACTTAAAAACAGTGTTTTGTATGCTTTTGCATGCTTAAAACAGCATTTTTATCTTGCTTTCACCAACATTAGCTATTATACACGACAGAAACATAAATATGACAGTTTAAATACTTGAAAACAGCATTTTGTATGTTTTTGCAAGCTGAAAACAGCTATGTTATCTTGATTTTGCAAATATAAGCCATTACACACGACATATACATGCATATGACAGTTTAAATACTTGCAAACGGTGTTTTGTATGCTTAAAACAGCATTTTTATCTTGCTTTCACCAACATTAGCTATTATACACAACAGAAACATGAATATGACAGTTTTAAATACTTGAAACGGTGTTTTGTATGCTTTTGCATGCTTAAAACAGCATTTTTATCTTGCTTTCACCAACATTAGCTATTATACACGACAGAAACATGAATATGACAGTATAAATACTTGAAAACAGCATTTTGTATGTTTTCGCAAGCTGAAAACAGCTATTTTATCTTGATTTTGCAAAACATAAGCCATTATACACGACATAATACATGACATATGACAGTTTAAATACTTGAAAACGGTGTTTTGTATGCTTTTGCATGCTTAAAACAGCATTTTTATTTTGCTTTCACCAACATTAGCTATTATACACGACAGAAACATGAATATGACAGTTCAAATACTTGAAAACGGTGTTTTGTATGCTTTTGCATGCTTAAAACAGCATTTTTATCTTGCTTTCACCAACATTAGCTATTATACACGACAGAAACATGAATATGACAGTTTAAATACTTGAAAACAGCATTTTGTATGTTTTTGCAAGCTGAAAACAGCTATTTTATCTTGATTTTGCTAACATAAGCCATTATACACGATACATACATGAATATGAAAGTTTAAATACTTGAAAACGGTGTTTTGTATGCTTTTGCATGCTTAAAACAGCATTTTTATCTTGCTTTCACCAGCATTAGCTATTATACACGACAGAAACATGAAAATGACAGTTTAAATACTTAAAAACAGCATTTTGTATGTTTTTGCAAGCTGAAAACAGCTATTTTATCTTGATTTTGCAAAAAAAAGCCATTACACACGACATATACATGAATATGGCAGTTTAAATACTTGAAAACGGTGTTTTGTATGCTTTTGCATGATTAAAACAGCATTTTTATCTTGCTTTCACCAACATTAGCTATTACACACGACAGAAACATAAATATGACAGTTTTAAATACTTGAAAACAGCATTTTGTATGTTTTTGCAAGCTGAAAACAGCTATTTTATCTTGATTTTGCTAACATAAGCCATTATACACGATACATACATGAATATGACAGTTTAAATACTTGAAAACGGTGTTTTGTATGCTTTTGCATGCTTAAAACAGCATTTTTATCTTGCTTTCACCAGCATTAGCTATTATACACGACAGAAACATGAAAATGACAGTTTAAATAATTGAAAACAGCATTTTGTATGTTTTTGCAAGCTGAAAACAGCTATTTTATCTTGATTTTGCAAACATAAGCCATTACACACGACATATACATGAATATGACAGTTTAAATACTTGAAAACGGTGTTTTTTATGCTTTTGCATGCTTAAAACAGCATTTTTATCTTGCTTTCACCAACATAAGCTATTATACACGACAGAAACATGAATATGAAAGTTTAAATACTTGAAAACAGCATTTTGTATGTTTTTGCAAGCTGAAAACAGCTATTTTATCTTGATTTTGCAAACATAAGCCATTACACACGACATATACATGAAACATGACTGTTTAAATACTTGAAAACGGTGTTTTGTATGCTTTTGCATGCTTAAAACAGCATTTTTATCTTGCTTTCACCAACATTAGCTATTATACACGACAGAAACATGAATATGACAGTTTAAATACTTGAAAACGGTGTTTTGTATGCTTTTGCATGCTTAAAACAGCATTTTTATCTTGCTTTCTCCAACATTAGCTATTATACACGACAGAAACATGAATATGACAGTTTAAATACATGAAAACGGTGTTTTGTATGCTTTTGCATGCTTAAATCAGCATTTTTATCTTGCTTTCACCAACATTAGCTATTATACACGACAGAAACATGAATATGACAGTTTAAATACTTAAAAACTGTGTTTTGTATGCTTTTGCATGCTTAAAACAGCATTTTTATCTTGCTTTCACCAACATTAGCTATTATACACGACAGAAACATGAATATGACAGTTCAAATACTTGAAAACGGTGTTTTGTATGCTTTTGCATGCTTAAAACAGCATTTTTATCTTGCTTTCACCAACATTAGCTATTATACACGACAGAAACATGAATATGACAGTTTAAATACTTGAAAACAGCATTTTGTATGTTTTTGCAAGCTGAAAACAGCTATTTTATCTTGATTTTGCTAACATAAGCCATTATACACGATACATACATGAATATGAAAGTTTAAATACTTGAAAACGGTGTTTTGTATGCTTTTGCATGCTTAAAACAGCATTTTTATCTTGCTTTCACCAGCATTAGCTATTATACACGACAGAAACATGAAAATGACAGTTTAAATACTTAAAAACAGCATTTTGTATGTTTTTGCAAAATGAAAACAGCTATTTTATCTTGATTTTGCAAAAAAAAAGCCATTACACACGACATATACATGAATATGGCAGTTTAAATACTTGAAAACGGTGTTTTGTATGCTTTTGCATGATTAAAACAGCATTTTTATCTTGCTTTCACCAACATTAGCTATTACACGCGACAGAAACATAAATATGACAGTTTAAATACTTGAAAACAGCATTTTGTATGTTTTTGCAAGCTGAAAACAGCTATTTTATCTTGATTTTGCTAACATAAGCCATTATACACGATACATACATGAATATGACAGTTTAAATACTTGAAAACGGTGTTTTGTATGCTTTTGCATGCATAAAACAGCATTTTTATCTTGCTTTTACCAACGCTAGATATTATACATGACAGAAACATGAATATGACAGTTTAAATACTTGAAAACAGCTTTTTGCATGTTTTTGCTTGTTGAAATCAGCTATTTTATCTTGATTTTGCTAACATAAGCCATTATACACGATACATACACGAATATGACAGTTTAAATACTTGAAAACGGTGTTTTGTATGCTTTTGCATGCTAAAAACAGCATTTTTATCTTGCTTTCACCAGCATTAGCTATTATACACGACAGAAACATGAATATGACAGTTTAAATACTTGAAGACAGCATTTTGTATGTTTTTGCAAGCTGAAAACAGCGATTTTATCTTGATTTTCAAACATAAGACATTACACACGACATATACATGAATATGACAGTTTATATACTTGAAAACGGTGTTTAGTATGCGTTTGCAAGCTTAAAACAGCATTTTTATCTTACTTTCACCATCATTAGCTATTACACACGACAGAAACATGAATATGACAGTTTAAATACTTGAAAACAGCATTTTGTATGTTTTTGCAAGCTGAAAACAGCTATTTTATCTTGATTTTGCAAACATAAGCCATTACACACGACATATACATGAATATGACAGTTTAAATACTTAAAAACTGTGTTTTGTATGCTTTTGCATGCTTGAAACAGCATTTTTATCTTGCTTTCACCAACATTAGCTATTATACACGACAGAAACATGAATATGACAGTTTAAATACTTGAAAACGGTGTTTTGTATGCTTTTGCATGCTTAGAACAGCATTTTTATCTTGCTTTCACCAACATTAGCTATTATACACGACAGAAACATGAATATGACAGTTTAAATACTTGAAAACGGTGTTTTGTATGCTTTTGCATGCTTAAAACAGCATTTTTATCTTGCTTTCACCAACATTAGCTATTATACACGACAGAAACATGAATATGACAGTTTATATACTTGAAAACAGCATTTTGTATGTTTTTGCAAGCTGAAAACAGCTATTTTATCTTGATTTTGCAAACATAAGCCATTACACACGACATATACATGAATATGACAGTTTATATACTTGAAAACGGTGTTTTGTATGCGTTTGCATGCTTAAAACGGCATTTTTATCTTACTTTCACCAACATTAGCTATTACACACGACAGAAACATGAATATGACAGTTTAAATACTTGAAAACAGCATTTTGTATGTTTTTGCAAGCTGAAAACAGCTATTTTATCTTGATTTTGCAAACATAAGCCATTACACACGACATATACATGAATATGACAGTTTAAATACTTGAAAACGGTGTTTTGTATGCTTTTGCATGCTTAAAACAGCATTTTTATCTTACTTTCACCATCATTAGCTATTACACACGACAGAAACATGAATATGACAGTTTAAATACTTGAAAACAGCATTTTGTATGTTTTTGCAAGCTGAAATCAGCTATTTTATCTTGATTTTGCTAACATAAGCCATTATACACGATACATACATGAATATACGTATCACCTTTACTACGTATTACCTTTACTACAATATAGTATTAGACAAAGACAACCACAAATTTATGAATGAACTATCGCGTTCTCTCTCGCACTCATTGCTCTTATGGAGAATCCACCGGGTGGCTGCGCCAGAATGCCCCATCTTTCCCTACTTCGATTGCTGGCATTTTGTGATTCTTTGCTGCCTGCCACGCAATCTGGGTTTAGGAAAGGCTATAGTACTACAACTGCTCTTACTCATCTAACCAATGATATTATGTTAGCTAATGATTCTGGCAAACTTACCACTTTAGTTCTTCTCGATTATAGTAAAGCCTTCGATACTATTAGCCATTCTCTCTTGACTGCAAAGCTTCATTATTTTAATTTTAGCAATAATGCAATCACACTGTTAAATTCATATTTTAGTATTAGGCAACAAGCAGTGAAATTAAAAAACCTCACTTCCTCTTTACTTCCCGTCACCTCGGGTGTTCCTCAAGGATCTATCCTTGGTCCTCTACTCTACTCCCTTTATACTTCTGACCTCCATAACGTGCTAAATTATTGTTCCGTTCATTTTTATGCAGACGATACACAACTATATATCTCTTGTCCACCTGGTGATATAGTTGAGACTGTCAACTTAATTAATATGGATTTAAATAGTTTAATTGAACTATCACACCAACATTCTCTGCGCATTAATCCTTCTAAGTCCTCTGTTATGTTGTTTGGTCCTAAAGTTGCGCGGCTTGCAGCAGAAAAACATAAAATGTCAAAATTAATGATTCACCGCTATCATTAACCCACAGTTCTAAAAATCTAGGTCTTCTTATAGATAACGATTTACGTTTCTCTGAAAACACTACCTCCCTTATCCAAAATTCTTTCTCCATCCTAAAATCCCTTTGGCAGCACCGAGATTATTTAAATACAAACCTAAAATCTATGCTTGTCAACTCCCTCATACTTTCTCGTTTTGATTACTGTGATGTTGTTTATGGTTCACATTTGGATCATTTTCAGAAGCAACGTATTCAAAAGGTCCAAAATGCTTGCATTCGCTTCATTTTTAATTTACGTAAATACGACCATGTTTCTGCCAAAATTAAAAAACTTGGGTGGTTAAATATGTCCAACAGACGTCAACTACATTTTTTATGTTTTGTTCATAAAATATTGACTTCAAAAACTCCTCCATATCTCTTACGTCATCTGAAATATCGTGGTTCCTTACATTCTCTCAACATGCGTTCTAAGTCCATCTTACATACTCCCAAATTTTCCACCTCCCGCTTTAAGTCTAGCTTTTCCTATACCGCTCCTAAATTGTATAATGCTGTACCTGAAAATATAAAAAACTCAAATTTGCATACATTTAAGCGCATCCTGAAGAATGAATTATATACACACCAATTGTAACAGAAATATATCTCTCTGTTAATTTTGATTATGTTTCCTTCAATTCTATTTAATTTTGAAGTTATTATCCATTGTAATGGTTAAGTGTAAGACCAGATTTAAGCTGAACTTCGCCATTAATAAAAAGGAATTTATTATTATTATTATTATTATTCTATACATGAATATGAAAGTTTAAATACTTGAAAACGGCATTGTGTATGCTTTTGCATGCTTAAAACAACAATTTTATCTTGATTTCACCAACATTAGCCTTTATACACGACAGAAACATGAATATGACAGTTTAAATACTTGAAAACAGCATTTTTTATGATTTTGCAAGCTGAAAACAGCTATTTTATCTTGACTCTGCAAACATAAGCCATTACACACGACATATACATTAATATGACAGTTTAAATACTTGAAAACAGCGTTTTGTATGCTTTTGCATGCTTAAAACAGAAATTTTATATTGATTTCATCAACATTAGCCAATATACACGACAGAAACATGAATATGACAGTTTTAGAACTTGAAAACAGCGTTTTGTATGCATTTGCACGCTTAAAACAGCAATTTTATCTTGATTTAACCAACATTAGCCATTATACACGACAGAAACATGAATATGACAGACTAAATACTTAAAAACAGCGTTTTGAATGTTTTTGCAAGCTGAAAACGGCTATTTTATCTTGATTTTGCAAACATAAGCCATTACACACGACATATACATGAATATGACAGTTTTAATACTTCAAAACGGCGTTTTGTATGCTTTTGCATGCTTAAAACAACAATTTTATCTTGATTTCACCAACATTAGCCTTTATACACGACAGAAACATGAATATGACAGTTTAAATACTTGAAAACAGCATTTTTTATGATTTTGCAAGCTGAAAACAGCTATTTTATCTTGACTCTGCAAACATAAGCCATTACACACGACATATACATTAATATGACAGTTTAAATACTTGAAAACAGCGTTTTGTATGCTTTTGCATGCTTAAAACAGAAATTTTATATTGATTTCATCAACATTAGCCAATATACACGACAGAAACATGAATATGACAGTTTTAGAACTTGAAAACAGCGTTTTGTATGCATTTGCACGCTTAAAACAGCAATTTTATCTTGATTTAACCAACATTAGCCATTATACACGACAGAAACATGAATATGACAGACTAAATACTTAAAAACAGCGTTTTGAATGTTTTTGCAAGCTGAAAACGGCTATTTTATCTTGATTTTGCAAACATAAGCCATTACACACGACATATACATGAATATGACAGTTTTAATACTTCAAAACGGCGTTTTGTATGCTTTTGCATGCTTAAAACAGCAATTTTATCTTGATTTCACCAACATTAGCCATTACACACGACAGAAACATGAATATGACAGTTTAAATACGTGAAAACAGCATTTTGTATGTTTTTGCAAGCTGAAAACAGCTATTTTATTAAGATTTTGCAAACATTAGCCATTACACACTACATATACATGAAATACTTGAAAACGGCGTTTTATATGCTTTTGCATGCTTAAAACAGCAATTTTATCTTGATTTCACCAATATTAGCCATTAAACACGACAGAAACATGAATATGACTGTTTAAATACTTGAAAACAGCATTTTGTATGGTTTTGCATGCTGAAAACAGGTATTTTATCTTGGTTTTGCAAACATAAGCCATTACACACGACATATACATTAATATGACCGTTTAAATGCTTGAAAACGGCGTTTTGTATGTTTTTGCAAGCTGAAAACTGCTATTTTATCTTTATTTTGCAAATATAAGCCATATTACACGACATATACATGAATATAACAGTTTAAATACTTGAAAACTGCGTTGTGTACTTTTGCATGCTTAAACCAACAATTTTATCTTGATTTCACCAACATTTGCCTTTATACACGACAGAAACATGAATATGACAGTTTAAATACTTGAAAACGGCGTTTTGTATGCTTTTGCATGCTTAAAACAGCAATTTTATCTTCATTTCACCAACATTAGCCTTTATACATGACAGAAACATAAATATGACAGTTTAAATACTTGAAAACAGCGTTTTGTATATTTTTGCAAGCAAAAAACAGCAATTTTATGTCGATTTCACCAACATTATCCATTATACACGACAGGAACATGAATATGACCTTTTAAATACTTGAAAACGGCGTTTTGTATGTTTTTGCAAACTGAAAACTGCTATTTTATCTTGATTTTGCAAACATAAGCAATAACACACGACATATACATGAATATGACAGTTTAAATACTTGAAAACGGCGTTGTGTATGCTTTTGCATGCTTAAAACAGCAATTTTATCTTGATTTCATCAAAATTAGCCAATATACACGACAGAAACATGAATATGACATACTAAATAATTGAAAACAGTGTTTTGTATGTTTTTGCAAGCTAAAAACAGCTATTTTATCTTGATTCTGCAAAAATAAGCCATTACACACGACATATACATGAATATGACAGTTTAAATACTTGAAAACGGCGTTTTGTATGCTTTTGCATACTTGAAACAGCAATTTTATCTTGATTTCACCAACATTAGCCATTACACACGACAGAAACATGAATATGACAGTTTAAATACTTGAAAACAGCATTTTGTATGTTTTTGCAAGCTGAAAACAGCTATTTTATCTTGATTTTGCAAACATAAGCTATTACACACGACATATACATGATTATGACAGTTTTAATACTTGAAAACGGCGTTTTGTATGCTTTTGCATGCTTAAAACAGCAATTTTATCTTGATTTCACCAACATTAGCCATTACACACGACAGAAACATGAATATGACAGTTTAAATACTTGAAAACAGCATTTTGTATGTTTTTGCAAGCTGAAAACAGCTATTTTATTTTTGATTTTGCAAACTGTAACGGTATTTTTTGGCGTATGATATTTTTGTGATCTTTTTGGCATCTGAAATAATTTCCTCCTTAATTTGATTCAGCTTCTGTCTTTATTTCACTCCTTATCTTCTTCTATTTCATTCATTCTCCTGTAACTTAATAATTTCAATTTCTAGTAATTTAATATTTCTACAAGTTTTTTTTATATTAACTTTATAGGTTATATTTTGTTTATTGCTCAATGACATTTGTTTATCAATCTAGTAACTTTCATCGGTTGTTATTTAGTTCTTTTTCTGTTTTAGTGACATTATTTGTTTCGATATGTTGTGATTTTACAAGTTGGTTCATTATTCTCTTTCCCTCTCACTCCTTCATACTTTCAGCATCTTCTCTCTCTTTTCTCTGTTTCATTATTCGTTGGCGCACTTTTTGATTTCATTTCAAATTCACGCACTCATTCATCTCTCTCTCTTCTCTCTCTCTCTCTCCGCGAATTTTGATTTTTTATAAAAATACGCGAACTTTGTAGGGACAGGTAGATTTTGGTAGTTCACGAATAGTGCGGTATTACGCGGTTTAAAACGATTTTCGATTTAACGGTTTTTCTTCGAAATTTTTTTCACTGTGTGAAATCCAAATTATTTTTGGGATTATTAGATCCGTTAAATTTATTTTTCCGTCGGGAAAACGAGTTTGATATTTATTTTTTTTTGCTGTTTCCCGTGGATTACCCTTGCTGGGGATTTAATTCGTTTGCCGCCGGTGCCGCGGAACCGTTCGTGAAGACCTGAGGTTGCTGACACAACATCCAGCTCCGCTGACCCACAGCTGCGATCCCGTTGATCCCGAGTCCTTCGTGCAGAGGCCAGACGTCGCGTACCTGCAGGAGACTACGGAGAGGGCAGATAAGTGGCAGTGTCGTGTTCCATGGTCATTTTTGTGTGGAGTGTTATTTTCCATTCAGTCCATTTATTAAGACTGGTGATATTTCGCCAATTTTCGTTTATTTGTATCTAAGCCAATTTATTGAGCTTCAGGTCCCTAAGACCTTTCATTATTTCAACAAAATAATTTTGTCTTTATTTTACGCTCGACCTTCTGTCGCAGCAATTTGTACATTTATCTTTTCATTTGTAATATCGTAATTTTGTGAACTAGGATGTTCGTATGTTGACGCCACTTTAGCTTGTCCTTTTTTTCTCACTGACCGTTATTTTTATGTGTATTACTGCGCTTGCGTCCTTATTTTCGCGACCGTTCTGCGTGACCAACTCCCACCATATTTTGTAAGTCGGCTGGCCAGTTTCGACCCGTAGGGCCCTTATAGCAACCAGGATCTGGGTGTAGGTTCCAGAGTTGAACGAAGTAGGGAAGCAACATTCGGTTCCACCCCGCTAGCTTATGCCTTTCTTTCCACTCTTCCTTTCTCTTCCCAGTTTGACGTCGCGGACATCCATTGTCCTTATCATTATTTTTGTATACTTATTTTGTTCTGTACTTGCTTTACACATGCAATTGGTGATAATATACCAGGTAGTTAATTTATTAGCGAAATTTTATTTAACGTTTTCCCCTGAGCTACTCCCGTCACTCTCCGCTATCTCTTGCAGGATTGCTCGGCGAGCGCTTTTTCTTTAATTCCCGTTTCGTGACCTGGCACTACGGTAGTCTAGGGTTGAGGACTACAGTGCAGGCTGCCTTGCGCCCTATTACTCCTGAACCACGACCTTCTCGACTGAGAAGCCGGCAACCTCAACCACGCGAGGTCTTTGTAACGGCCACAAGGCAGGACGTTATAAAACATTAGCCATTACACACGACATATACATGAAATACTTGAAAACGGCGTTTTGTATGCTTTTGCATGCTTAAAACAGCAATTTTATCTTGATTTCACCAACATTAGCCATTATACACGACAGAAACATGAATATGACTGTTTAAATACTTGAAAACAGCATTTTGTATGTTTTTGCATGCTGAAAACAGCTATTTTATCTTGGTTTTGCAAACATAAGCCATTACACACGATATATACATTATTATGACCGTTTAAATACTTAAAAACGGCGTTTTGTATGTTTTTGCAAGCTAAAAACTGCTATTTTATCTTTATTTTGCAAACATAAGCAATAACACACGACATATACTTGAATATGACAGTTTAAATACTTAAAAATGGAGTTGTGTATGCTTTTGCATGCTTAAAACAACAATTTATCGTGATTTCACAAACATTAGCCTTTATACACGACAGAAACATGAATATGACAGTTTAAATCCTTGAAAACAGCATTTTTTATGATTTTGCAAGCTGAAAACAGCTATTTTATCTTGATTCTGCAAACATAAGCCATTACACACGACATATACATTAATATGACAGTTTAAATACTTGAAAACAGCGTTTTGTATGTTTTTGCATGCTTAAAACAGCAATTTTTTCTTGATTTCATCAACATTAGCCAATATACACGACAGAAACATGAATATGACAGTTTTAATACTTGAAAACAGCGTTTTGTATGCATTTGCACGCTTAAAACAGCAATTTTATCTTGATTTAACCAACATTAGCCATTATACACGACAGAAACATGAATATGACAGACCAAATACTTGAAAACAGCGTTTTGTATGTTTTTGCAAGCTGAAAACAGTTATTTTATCTTGATTCTGCAAATATAAGCCATTACACACGACATATACATGAATATGACAGTTTAAATACTTGAAAACGGCGTTTTGTATGCTTTTGCATGCTTGAAACAGCAATTTTATCATGATTTCACCAACATTAGCTATTACACACGACAGAAACATGAATATGACAGTTTAAATACTTGAAAACAGCATTTTGTATGTTTTTGCAAGCTGAAAACGGCTATATTGTCTTGATTTTGCAAACATAAGCCATTACACACGACATATACATGAATATGACAGTTATATTACTTGAAAACGGCGTTTTGTATGCTTTTGCATGCTTGATTTCACCAACATTAGCCATTACACACGACAGAAACATGAATATGACATTTTAAATACTTGAAAACAGCATTTTGTATGTTTTTGCATGCTGAAAACAGCTATTTTTATTTAGATTTTGCAAACAGCCATTACACATGACATATACATAAAATACTTGAAAACGGCGTTTTGTATGCTTTTGCATGCTTAAAACAGCAATTTTATATTGATTTCACCAACATTAGCCATTAAACACGACAGAACCATGAATATGACTGTTTAAATACTTGAAAACAGCATTTTGTAAGTTTTTGCATGCTGAAAACAGCTATTTTATCTTGGTTTTGCAAACATAAGCCATTACACACGACATATACATTAATATGACCGTTTAAATACTTGAAAACGGCGTTTTGTATGTTTTTGCAAGCTGAAAACTGCTTTTTTATCTTTATTTTGCAAACATAAGCCATAACACAAGACATATACATGAATATAACAGTTTAAATACTTGAAAACGGCGTTGTGTATCCTTTTGCATGCTTAAAACAACAATTTTATCTTGATTTCACCAACATTAGCCTTTATACACGACAGAAACATGAATATGACAGTTTAAATACTTGAAAACAGCATTTTGTATGATTTTGCAAACTGAAAACAGCTATTTTATCTTGATTCTGCAAATATAAGCCATTACACAAGACATATACATGAATATGACAGTTTAAATACTTGAAAACGGCGTTTTGTATGTTTTTGCATGCTTAAAACAACAATTTTATCATGATTTCACCAACATTAGCCTTTATACATGACAGAAACATGAATATGACAGTTTAAATACTTGAAAACAGCGTTTTGTATGTTTTTGCAAGCAAAAAACAGCAATTTTATGTCGATTTCACCAACATTATCCATTATACACGACAGAAACATGAATATGACAGTTTAAATACTTGAAAACAGCGTTTTGTATGTTTTTGCAAGCTGAAAACAGCTATTTTATCTTGATTTTGCATACATAAGCCATTACACATGACATATACATGAATATGACAGTTTAAATACTCGAAAACGGCGTTTTGTATGTTTTTGCATGCTTAAAACAGCAATTTTATCTTGATTTCACCAATATTTGCCATTATACACGACAGAAACATGAATATGATTGTTTAAATACTTGAAAACAGCATTTTGTATGATTTTGCAAGCTGAAAACAGCTATTTTATCTTGATTCTGCAAACATAATCCACTACACACGACATATACATGAATATGACAGTTTATATACTTGAAAACGGAGTTTTGTATGCATTTGCATGCTTAAAACAGCAATTTTATCTTGATTTCACCAACATTAGCCATTATACAGTACAGAAACATTAATATAACAGTTTAAATATTTGAAAACAGCGTTTTGTATGTTTTTGCAAACTTAAAACAGCAATTTTATTTTGATTTTACCAACATTAGCCATTATACACGACAGAAACAGGAATATGACAGTTTAAATATTTGAAAACAGCGTTTTGTATGTTTTTGCAAGCTGATAACAACTATTTTATCTTGCTTTTGTAAACATAAGCCATTACACACCACACTAAATATACATGAATATGACAGTTTAAATACTTGAAAAAGGCGTTTTGTTTGCTTTTGCATGCATAAAACAGCAATTATATCTTGATTTTACCAACATTAGCCATTATGCACCACAGAAACATGAATATGACAGTTTAAATATATTAAAACAGCATTTTGTAAGTTTTTGGAAGCTGAAAACAGCTATTATTCTTGATTTTGCAAACATAAACCATTACATACGACATATACATGAATATGACAGTTTAAATACTTCAAAACGGCGTTTATTATGCATTTGCACGCTTAAAACAGCAATTTTAACTTGATTTCACCAACATTAGCCATTATACACGATAGAAATATAATTATGACAGTTTAAATACTTGAAAACAACATTATGTATGTTTTTGCAAGCTGAAAACAGCTATTTTATCTTCACTTTGCAAACATAAGCCATTACACACGACATATACATGAATATGACAGTTTAAATACTTGCAAACTGCGTTTTATATGCTTTTGCATGCTTAGAACAGCAATTTTATCTTGATTTCATAAACATTAGCCAATATACACGACAGAAACATGAATATGAGAGTTTAAATACTTGAAAACGGCGTTATGTATGCTTTTGCATGCTTAAAGCAACAATTTTATCTTGATTTCACCAACATTAGCCTTTATACACGACAGAAACATTAATATGACAGTTTAAATACTTGAAAACAGCATTTTGTATGATTTTGCAAGCAGAAAACAGCTATTTTATCTTGATTCTGCAAACAAAAGCCATTACTCACGACATATACATGAATATGACAGTTTAAATACTTGAAAACAGCGTTTTGTATGTTTTTGCAAGCAAAAAACAGCAATTTTATGTCGATTACACCAACATTATCCATTATACACGACAGAAACATGAATATGACAGTTTGAATACTTGAAAACAGCGTTTTGTATGTTTTTGCAAGCTGAAAACAGCTATTTTATCTTGATTTTGCATACATAAGCCATTATACATGACATATACATGAATATGACAGTTTAAATACTCGAAAACGGCGTTTTGTATGCTTTTGCATGCTTAAAACAGCAATTTCATCTTGATTTCACAAATATTTGCCATTATACACGACAGAAACATGAATATGACAGTTTAAATACTTGAAAACAGCATTTTGTATGATTTTGCAAGCTGAAAACAGCTATTTTATCTAGATTGTGCAAACATAATCCACTACACACGACATATACATGAATATGACAGTTTAAATACTTGAAAAGGGCGTTTTTTATGTATTTGCACGCTTAAAACAGCAATTTTATCTTGATTTCACCAACATTAGCCATTATACAGTACAGAAACATTAATATAACAGTTTAAATATTTGAAAACAGCGTTTTGTATGTTTTTGCAAACTTAAAACAGCCATTTTATTTTGATTTTACCAACATTAGCCATTATACACGACAGAAACAGGAATATGACAGTTTAAATACTTGAAAACAGCGTTTTGTATGTTTTTGCAAGCTGAAAACAGCTATTTTATCTTGATTTTGCAAACATAAGCCATTACATACGACATATACATGAATATGACAGATTAAATACTTGAAAACGGCGTTTTGTATGCTTATGCATGCTTAAAACAGCAATTTTATCTTAATTACACCAACATTAGCCATTATACAGGACAGAAACATGAATATGACAGTTTAAATTCTTGAAAACCGCATTTTGTATGTTTTGGAAGCTGAAAACAGCTATTTTAACTGGATTTTGCAAACATAATCCACTACACACGACATATACATGAATATGACAGTTTTAATACTTGAAAACTGCGTTTTGTATGCATTTGCATGCTTAAAACAGCATTTTTATCTTGATTTCACCAACATTAGCCATTATACAGTACAGAAACATTAATATAACAGTTTAAATATTTGAAAACAGCATTTTGTATGTTTTTGCAAACTTAAAACAGCAATTTTATTTTGATTTTACCAACATTAGCCATTATACTCGACAGAAACAGGAATATGACTGTTTAAATACTTGAAAACAGCATTTTATATGATTTTGCAAGCTGGAAACAGCTATTTTAAATTGATTCTTCAAACATAAGCCATTACACACGACATATACATGAATATGACAGTTTAAATACTTGCAAACAGCGTTTTATATGCTTTTGCATGCTTAAAACAGCAATTTTATCTTGATTTCATAAACATTAGCCTATATACACGACAGAAACATGAATATGACAGTTTTAATACTTAAAAACAGCGTCTTGTATGCATTTGTACGCTTAAAACAGCAATTTTATCTTGATTTCACCAACATTAGCCATTATACAGTACAGAAACATTAATATAACAGTTTAAATATTTGAAAACAGCGTTTTGTATGTTTTTGCAAACTTAAAACAGCAATTTTATTTTGATTTTACCAACATTAGCCATTATACACGACAGAAACAGGAATATGACAGTTTAAATACTTGAAAACAGCGTTTTGTATGTTTTTGCAAGCTGAAAACAGCTATTTTATCTTGCTTTTGCAAACATAAGCCATTACACACGACATATACATGAATATGACAGTTTAAATAGTTGAAAAATTCGTTTTGTTTGCTTTTGCATGCTTATAACAGCAATTATATCTTGATTTCACCAACATTAGCCAGTATACACCACAGAAACATGAATATGACAGTTTAAATACATTAAAACAGCATTTTGTAAAGTTTTGGAAGCTGAAAACAGCTTTTATATCTTGATTTTGCAAACATAAGCCATTACATACGACATATACATGAATATGACAGATTAAATACTTGAAAACGGCGTTTTGTATGCTTATGCATGCTTAAAACAGCAATTTTATCTTAATTACACCAACATTAGCCATTATACAGGACAGAAACATAAATATGACAGTTCAAATTCTTAAAAACCGCATTTTGTATGTTTTGGAAGCTGAAAACAGCTATTTTAACTTGATTTTGCAAACATAAGCCATTACACACGACATATACATGAATATGACAGTTTAAATACTTGAAAACGGCATTTTGTATGCTTTTGCATGCTTTAAACAGCAATTTTATCTTGATTTACCCAACGTTAGCCATTATACACGACAGAAACATGAATAAAACTGTTTAAATACTTGAAAATAGCGTTTTGTATGTTTTTGCAAGCTTAAAACAGGAATTTTATCTTAATTTCACCTGCATTAGCCATTATACACGACAGAAAAATGAATATGATATTTTAAATACTTGAAAACAGCGTTTTGTATGTTTTTCCATGCTTAAAACAGCAATTTTATCTTGCTTTAACCAACATTAGTCATTATACAGGACAGAAGCATGAATATGACAGTTTAAATACTTGAAAACAGCGTTTTGTATGTTTTTTCAAGCTGAAAACAGCTATTTTATCTTGATTTTGCAAACATAAGCCATTACACACGACATATACATAAATGTGACAGTTTAAATAATTGAAAACGGCGTTTTGTATGCTTTTGCATGGTTAAAAACAGCAATTTTATCTTGATTTAACCAACGTTAGACATTATACACGACTGAAACATGAATATGACAGTTTAAATACTCAAAAACAGAATTTTGTATGTTTTTGCAAGCTAAAAACAGCTATTTTATTTTGATTTTGCAAACATAAGCCATTACACACGACATATACATGAATATGACAGTTTAAATACTTGAAAACGGCGTTTTGTATGCTTTTACATGCTTAAAACAGCAATTTTATCTTGATTTCACCAACATTAGCCATTATACAGGACAGAAACATGAATATGACAGATCAAATACTTGAAAACAGCAATTTGTATGTTTTTGCAAGCTGAAAAAAGCTATTTTATCTTGATTTTGCAAACATAAGACATTATACACGATATATACATGAATTTGACAGTTAAAATATTTGATACCGGCGTTTTGTATGCTTTTGCATGTTTAAAACAGCTATTTTATCTTGATTTCACAAACATTAGCCATTATACACAACAGAAACATGAATATGACATTTTAAATACTTAAAAACAGAGTTTTGTATGTTTTTGCAAGCTTAAAACAGCAATTTTATCTTCATTTCACCAACATTAGCCATTATACACGACAGAAACATGAATTTGACAGTTTAAATACTTGAAAACAGCATTTTGTAAGTTTTTGCATGCTGAAAACAGCTATTTTATCTTTATTTTGCAAACATAAGCCATTACACACAACATATACATGAATATGACAGTTTAAATACTTGAAAACGGCGTTTTGTATGTTTTTGCAAGCTAAAAACAGCTATTTTATCTTGATTTTGCAAACATAAGCCATTACACACGACATATACATGAATATGACAGTTTAAATACTTGAAACCGGCGTTTTGTATGCTTTTGCATGCCTAAAACAGCAATTTTATCTTGATTTCACCAACATTAGCCATTATACAGGACAGAAACATGAATATGACAGTTTAAATACACGAAAACAGCATTTTGTATGTTTTTTTAAGCTAAAAACATTTATTTTATTTTGATTTTGCAAACATAAGTCATTACACACGACATATACATGAATATGATAGTGAAAATACTTGAAAACGGCGTTTTATATACTTTTGCATGCTTAAAACTGCAATTTTATCTTGATTTCACTAACGTTAGCTATTATACACGACAGAAACATGAATATGACAGTTTAAATACTTGAAAACAGTATTTTGTATATTTTTGCAGGCTGAAAACAGCTATTTTATCTTGATTTTGCAAACATAAGCCATTACACACGACATATACATGAATATGACAGTTTAAATACTTGAAAACAGTGTTTTGTATGTTTCTACTAGCTGAAAACAGCTATTTTATCTTGATTTTGCAATCATAAGCCATTACACACGACATATACATGAATATGACAGTTTAAATACTTGAAAACAGCGTTTTGTATGTTTCTGCACGCTGAAAACAGCTATTTTATCTTGATTTTGCAAACATAAGCCTTTACACACGTTATATACATGAATATGACAGTTTAAATACTTGAAAACGGCGTTTTGTATGTTCTTGCAAATTTAAAACAGCTATTTTATCTTGATTTCTCCAATATTAGCCATTATACACGACAGAAACATGAATATGACAGTTTAAATACTTGAAAACAGCATTGTGTATATTTTTGCGAGCTGAAATCTGCTATTTTATCTTGATTTTGCAAACATAAGCTATTACACACGACATTTACATGAATGTGACGGTATAAATACTTGAAAACGGTGTTTTGTATGCTTTTGCATGCTTAAAACTGGAATCTTATCTTAATTTCACCAACATTAGCCATTATACATGAAAGAAACATGAATATGACAGTTAAAATACTTGAAAACAGCATTTTGTATGTTTTTGCAAGCTGAAAACTGCTATTTTATCTTGATTTTGCAAACATAAGCCATTACACACGACATTTACATGAATATGACAGTATAAATACTTGAAAACGGTGTTTTGTATGCTTTTGCATGCTTAAATCTAGAATTTTATCTTAATTTCACCAACATTAGCCATTATACACGACAGTAACATGAATATGACAGTTTAAATACTTGAAAACAGCATATTGTATGTTTTTGCAAGCTGAAAACAGCATATTGTATGTTTTTGCAAGCTGAAAACAGCTATTTTATCTTGATTTTGCAAACATAAGCCATTACACACGACATATACATGAATATGACAGTTTATATACTTAGAAAGGACGGTTTGTATGCTTTTGCATGTTCAAAAGAGCAATTTTATCTTAATTTCACCAATATTAGCCATTATACACGACAGAAACTTGAAAAGGACAGTTTGAATTCTTGAAAACAAAATTTTGTTTTTTTTTGCAAGCTGAAAACAGCTATTTTATCTTGAATTTGCAAACATAAGACATTACACACGACATATACATAAATATGACAGTTTAAATACTTGAAAACAGCATTTTGTATGTTTTTGCAAGCTGAAAACAGCTATTTTATCTTGATTTTGCAAACATAAGCCATTAGACACGACAAATACTTGAATATGATAATATAAATACTTGAAAACGGCGTTTTGTATGCTTTTGAATGCATTAAACAGCAATTTTATCTTGATATCACCAACATTAGCCATTAAAGATGACAGAAACATGTATATGACAGTTTAAATACACGAAAACAGCATTTTGTATGTTTTTTTAAGCTGAAAACATTTATTTTATTTTGATTTTGCAAACATAAGTCATTACACACGACATATACATGAATATGATAGTTTAAATACTTGAAAACGGCGTTTTATATACTTTTGTATGCTTAAAACTGCAATTTTATCTTGATTTCACTAACATTAGCCATTATACACGACAGAAACATGAATATGACAGTTTAAATACTTGAAAACAGTATTTTGTATGTTTTTGCAGGCTGAAAACAGCTATTTTATCTTGATTTTGCAAACATAAGCCATTACACACGACATATACATGAATATGACAGTTTAAATACTTGAAAACAGTGTTTTGTATGTTTCTACTAGCTGAAAACAGCTATTTTATCTTGATTTTGCAATCATAAGCCATTACACACGACATATACATGAATATGACAGTTTAAATACTTGAAAACAGCGTTTTGTATGTTTCTGCACGCTGAAAACAGCTATTTTATCTTGATTTTGCAAACATAAGCCTTTACACACGTTATATACATGAATATGACAGTTTAAATACTTGAAAACGGCGTTTTGTATGTTCTTGCAAATTTAAAACAGCAATTTTATCTTGATTTCTCCAATATTAGCCATTATACACGACAGAAACATGAATATGACAATTTAAATACTTAAAAACAGCATTTTGTATGTTTTTGCAAGCTGAAAACAGCTATTTTATCTTGATTTTGCAAACATAAGACAATTCACACGACATATACATAAATATGACAGTTTATATACTTGAAAACGGCGTTTTGTATGCTTTTGCATGCTTAAAACAGCAATATTATCTTGATTTCACTACATTAGCCATTATACACAACAGATACATGAATATGACAGTTTAAATACTTGAAAACAGCATTGTGTATATTTTTGCGAGCTGAAATCTGCTATTTTATCTTGATTTTGCAAACATAAGCTATTACACACGACATTTACATGAATGTGACGGTATAAATACTTGAAAACGGTGTTTTGTATGCTTTTGCATGCTTAAAACTGGAATCTTATCTTAATTTCACAAACATTAGCCATTATACATGAAAGAAACATGAATATGACAGTTAAAATACTTGAAAACAGCATTTTGTATGTTTTTGCAAGCTGAAAACTGCTATTTTATCTTGATTTTGCAAACATAAGCCATTACACACGACATTTACATGAATATGACAGTATAAATACTTGAAAACGGTGTTTTGTATGCTTTTGCATGCTTAAAACTAGAATTTTATCTTAATTTCACCAACATTAGCCATTATACACGACAGTAACATGAATATGACAGTTTAAATACCTGAAAACAGCATATTGTATGTTTTTGCAAGCTGAAAACAGCTATTTTATCTTGATTTTGCAATCATAAGCCATTACACACGACATATACATAAATATGACAGTTTAAATACTTGAAAACAGCATTTTGTATGTTTTTGCAAGCTGAAAACAGCTATTTTATCTTGATTTTGCAAACATAAGCCATTAGACACGACAAATACTTGAATATGATAATATAAATACTTGAAAACGGCGTTTTGTATGCTTTTGCATGCATTAAACAGCAATTTTATCTTGATATCACCAACATTAGCCATTAAAGATGACAGAAACATGAATATGACAGTTTAAATACACGAAAACAGCATTTTGTATGTTTTTTTAAGCTGAACACATTTATTTTATTTTGATTTTGCAAACATAAGTCATTACACACGACATATACATGAATATGATAGTTTAAATACTTGAAAACGGCGTTTTATATACTTTTGCATGCTTAAAACTGCAATTTTATCTTGATTTCACTAACATTAGACATTATACACGACTGAAACATGAATATGACAGTTATAATACTTGAAAACAGCATTTTGTATGTTTTTGCAAGCTGAAAACAGCTATTTTATCTTGATTTTGCAAACATAAGCCATTAGACACGACAAATACTTGAATATGATAATTTAAATACTTGAAAACTGCGTTTTGTATGCTTTTGCATGCTTCAACTGAAATTTTATCTTGATTTCACTAACATTAGCCATTATACACGACAGAAACATGAATATGACAGTTTAAATACTTGAAAACAGTATTTTGTATGTTTTTGCAGGCTGAAAACAGCTATTTTATCTTGATTTTGCAAACATAAGCCATTACACACGACATATACATGAATATGACAGTTTATATACTTGAAAACAGCTTTTTGTATGTTTCCACTAGCTGAAACAGCTATTTTATCTTGATTTTGCAATCATAAGCCATTACACACGACATATACATGAATATGACAGTTTAAATACTTGAAAACAGCGTTTTGTATGTTTCTGCACGCTGAAAACAGCTATTTTATCTTGATTTTGCAAACATAAGCCATTACACACGTTATATACATGAATATGACAGTTTAAATACTTGAAAACGGCGTTTTGTATGTTCTTGCAAATTTAAAACAGCAATTTTATCTTGATTTCTCCAATATTAGCCATTATACACGACAAAAACATGAATATGACAGTTTAAATACTTGAAAACAGCATTTTGTATGTTTTTGCAAGCTGAAAACAGCTATTTTATCTTGATTTTGCAAGCATAAGCCATTACACACGACATATACATGAATATGACAGTTTAAATACTTGAAAACGGCGTTTTGTATGCTTTTGCATGCTTAAAACAGCAATATTATCTTGATTTCACTACATTAGCCATTATACACAACAGATACATGAATATGACAGTTTAAATACTTGAAACAGCATTGTGTATATTTTTGCGAGCTGAAATCTGCTATTTTATCTTGATTTTGCAAACATAAGCTATTACACACGACATTTACATGAATGTGACGGTATAAATACTTGAAAACGGTGTTTTGTATGCCTTTGCATGCTTAAAACTGGAATCTTATCTTAATTTCACCAACATTAGCCATTATACATAAAAGAAACATGAATATGACAGTTAAAATACTTGAAAACAGCATTTTGTATGTTTTTGCAAGATGAAAACTGCTATTTTATCTTGATTTTGCAAACATAAGCCATTACACACGACATTTACATGAATATGACAGTATAAATACTTGAAAACGGTGTTTTGTATGCTTTTGCATGCTTAAAACTAGAATTTTATCTTAATTTCACCAACATTAGCCATTATACACGACAGTAACATGAATATGACAGTTTAAATACCTGAAAACAGCATATTGTATGTTTTTGCAAGCTGAAAACAGCTGTTTTATCTTGATTTTGCAAACATAAGCCATTACACACGACATATACATAAATATGACAGTTTAAATACTTGAAAACAGCATTTTGTATGTTTTTGCAAGCTGAAAACAGCTATTTTATCTTGATTTTGCAAACATAAGCCATTAGACACGACAAATACTTGAATATGATAATATAAATACTTGAAAACGGCGTTTTGTATGCTTTTGCATGCATTAAACAGCAATTTTATCTTGATATCACCAACATTAGCCATTAAAGATGACATATACATGAATATGATAGTTTAAATACTTGAACACGGCGTTTTATATACTTTTGCATGCTTAAAACTGCAATTTTATCTTGATTTCACTAACATTAGACATTATACACGACTGAAACATGAATATGACAGTTATAATACTTGAAAACAGCATTTTGTATGTTTTTGCAAGCTGAAAACAGCTATTTTATCTTGATTTTGCAAACATAAGCCATTAGACACGACAAATACTTGAATATGATAATTTAAATACTTGAAAACTGCGTTTTGTATGCTTTTGCATGCTTCAACTGCAATTTTATCTTGATTTCACTAACATTAGCCATTATACACGACAGAAACATGAATATGACAGTTTAAATACTTGAAAACAGTATTTTGTATGTTTTTGCAGGCTGAAAACAGCTATTTTATCTTGATTTTGCAAACATAAGCCATTACACACGACATATACATGAATATGACAGTTTATATACTTGAAAACAGCTTTTTGTATGTTTTCACTAGCTGAAACAGCTATTTTATCTTGATTTTGCAATCATAAGCCATTACACACGACATATACATGAATATGACAGTTTAAATACTTGAAAACAGCGTTTTGTATGTTTCTGCACGCTGAAAACAGCTATTTTATCTTGATTTTGCAAACATAAGCCATTACACACGTTATATACATGAATATGACAGTTTAAATACTTGAAAACGGCGTTTTGTATGTTCTTGCAAATTTAAAACAGCAATTTTATCTTGATTTCTCCAATATTAGCCATTATACACGACAAAAACATGAATATGACAGTTTAAATACTTGAAAACAGCATTTTGTATGTTTTTGCAAGCTGAAAACAGCTATTTTATCTTGATTTTGCAAGCATAAGCCATTACACACGACATATACATGAATATGACAGTTTAAATACTTGAAAACGGCGTTTTGTATGCTTTTGCATGCTTAAAACAGCAATTTTGTATTGATTTCACTAACATTAGCCATTATACATGACATAATCATGAATATAACAATTTAAATACTTGAAAACAGCATTTTGTATGTTTTTGCAAGCTTAAAACTGCTATTTTACCTTGATTTTGCAAACATAAGTCATTACACACGACATATACATATATATGACGCTACAAATACTAGAAAACAGTGTTTTGTATGCTTTTGCATGCTTAAAACAGCAATTTTATCTTGATTTCACCAATATTAGCCATTATACACGACAGAAACATGAATATGACAGTTTAAATACTTGAAAACAGCATTTTGTTTGTTTTTGCAAGCTGAAAACAGCTATTTTATCTTGAATTTGCAAACATAAGTCATTACACACGACATATACATAAATATGACAGTTTAAATACTTGAAAACGGCGTTTTGTATGCTTTTGCGTGCTTAAAACAGCAATATTATCTTGATTTCACTACATTAGCCATTATACACAACAGATACATGAATATGACAGTTTAAATACTTGAAAACAGCATTTTGTATATTTTTGCAAGCTGAAATCTGCTATTTTATCTTGATTTTGCAAACATAAGCTATTACACACGACATTTACATGAATGTGACGGTATAAATACTTGAAAAC
>CAWWDY010002212.1:0-52936 GCA_963942605.1 Poecilus cupreus | reverse complement strand
ACAGTTTAAATACTTGGAAACGGTGTTTTGTATGCTTTTGCATGCTTAAAACAGCATTTTTGTCTTGCTTTCACCAACATTAGCTATTATACACGACAGAAACATGAATATGACAGTTTAAATACTTGAAAACAGCATTTTGTAGGTTTTTGCCAGCTGAAAACAGATATTTTATCTTGATTTTGCAAACATAAGCCATTACACACGACATATACATGAATATGACAGTTTAAATACTTGAAAACGGTGTTTTGTATGCTTTTGCATGCTTAAAACAGCATTTTTGTCTTGCTTTCACCAACATTAGCTATTATACACGACAGAAACATGAATATGACAGTTTAAATACTTGAAAACGGTGTTTTGTATGCTTTCGCATGTTTAAAACAGTATTTTTATCTTTCTTTCACTAACATTAGCAAGTATACATGACAGAAACATGAATATGACAGTTTAAATACCTGAAAACAGCATTTTGTATGTTTTTGCAAGCTGAAAACAGCTATTTTATCTTGATTTTGCAAACATAAGCCATTACACACGACATATACATGAATATGATAGTTTAAATACTTGAAAACGGTGTTTTGTATGCTTTTGCATGCTTAAAACAGCATTTTTATCTTGTTTTTACCAACATTAGCTATTATACACGACATAAACATGAATATGACAGTTTAAATACTTGAAAACGGTGTTTTGTATGCTTTTGCATGATTAAAACAGCATTTTTATCTTTCTTTCACCAACATTAGCTATTATACACGACAGAAACATGAATATGACAGTTTAAATACTTGAAAACAGCATTTTGTAAGTTTTTGCAAGCTGAAAACAGCTATTTTAACTTGATTTTGCAAACATAAGCCATTACACACGACATATACATGAATATGACAGTTTAAATACTTGAAAACGGTGTTTTGTATGCTTTTGCATGCTTAAAACAGCATTTTTATCTTGCTTTCACCAACATTAGCTATTATACACGACAGAACCATGAATATGACAGTTTAAATACTTGAAAACAGCATTTTGTATGTTTTTACAAGCTGAAAACAGCTATTTTATCTTGATTTTGCAAACATAAGCCATTACACACGACATATACATGAATATGACAGTTTAAATACTTGGAAACGGTGTTTTGTATGCTTTTGCATGCTTAAAACAGCATTTTTGTCTTGCTTTCACCAACATTAGCTATTATACACGACAGAAACATGAATATGACAGTTTAAATACTTGAAAACAGCATTTTGTAGGTTTTTGCCAGCTG
The DNA here is from genome assembly GCA_963942605.1 of Poecilus cupreus. Lineage (NCBI taxonomy): Eukaryota > Metazoa > Arthropoda > Insecta > Coleoptera > Carabidae > Poecilus > Poecilus cupreus. The sequence continues at coordinate 51,657 of CAWWDY010002212.1, read as the reverse complement.
AAAACAGATATTTTATCTTGATTTTGCAAACATAAGCCATTACACACGACATATACATGAATATGACAGTTTAAATACTTGAAAACGGTGTTTTGTATGCTTTTGCATGCTTAAAACAGCATTTTTATCTTGCTATCACCAACATTAGCTATTATACACGACAGAAACATGAATATGACAGTTTAAATACTTGAAAACGGTGTTTTGTATGCTTTCGCATGCTTAAAACAGCATTTTTATCTTGCTTTCACTAACATTAGCAAGTATACATGACAGAAACATGAATATGACAGTTTAAATACCTGAAAACAGCATTTTGTATGTTTTTGCAAGCTGAAAACAGCTATTTTATCTTGATTTTGCAAACATAAGCCATTTCACACGACATATACATGAATATGACAGTTTAAATACTTGAAAACGATGTTTTGTATGCTTTTGCATGCTTAAAACAGCATTTTTATCTTGTTTTTACCAACATTAGCTATTACACACGACATATACATGAATATGACAGTTTAAATACTTGAAAACGGTGTTTTGTATGCTTTTGCATGCTTAAAACAGCATTTTTATCTTGCTTTCACCAACATTAGCTATTATACACGACAGAAACATGAATATGACAGTTTAAATACTTGAAAACGGTGTTTTGTATGCTTTCGCATGCTTAAAACAGCATTTTTATCTTGCTTTCACTAACATTAGCAAGTATACATGACAGAAACATGAATATGACAGTTTAAATACTTGAAAACAGCATTTTGTATGTTTTTGCAAGCTGAAAACAGCTATTTTATCTTGATTTTGCAAACATAAGCCATTACACACGACATATACATGAATATGACAGTTTAAATACTTGAAAACAGCATTTTGTAGGTTTTTGCCAGCTGAAAACAGATATTTTATCTTGATTTTGCAAACATAAGCCATTACACACGACATATACATGAATATGACAGTTTAAATACTTGAAAACGGTGTTTTGTATGCTTTTGCATGCTTAAAACAGCATTTTTTTCTTGCTTTCACCAACATTAGCTATTATACACGACAGAAACATGAATATGACAGTTTAAATACTTGAAACGGTGTTTTGTATGCTTTTGCATGCTTAAAATAGCATTTTTATCTTGATTTTCCAAACATAAGCCATTACACACGACATATACATAAATATGACAGATTAAATACTTAAAAACGGTGTTTTGTATGCTTTTGCATGCTTAAAACAGCATTTTTGTCTTGCTTTCACCAATTTTAGCTATTATACACGACAGAAACATGAATATGACAGTTTAAATACTTGAAAACGGTGTTTTGTATGCTTTTGTATGCTTAAAACAGCATTTTTATCTTGCTTTCACCAACATTAGCTATTATACACGACAGAAACATGAATATGACAGTTTAAATAATTGAAAACAGCATTTTGTATGTTTTTGCAAGCTGAAAACAGCTATTTTATCATGACTTTGCAAACATAAGCCATTACACACGACATATACATGAATATGACAGTTTAAATACTTTAAAACCGTGTTTTGTATGCTTTTGCATGCTTAAAACAGCATTTTTATCTTGCTTTCACCAACATTAGCTATTATACACGACAGAAACATGAATATGACAGTTTAAATACTTGAGAACAGCATTTTGTATGTTTTTGCAAGCTGAAAACAGCTATTTTATCTTTATTTTGCAAACATAAGCCATTACACACAACATATACATGAATATGACAGTTTAAATACTTGAAAATGGTGTTTTGTATGCTTTTGCATGCTTAAAACAGCATTTTTATCTTGCTTACACCAACATTAACAATTATACACGACAGAAATATGAATATGACAGTTTAAATACTTGAAAACGGTGTTTTGTATGCTTTCGCATGCTTAAAACAGCATTTTTGTCTTGCTTTCACCAACATTAGCTATTATACACGACAGAAACATGAATATGACAGATTAAATACTTGAAAACGGTGTTTTGTATGCTTTTGCATGCTTAAAACAGCATTTTTATCTTGCTTTTACCAACATTAGCTACTATACATGACAGAAACATGAATATGACAGTTTAAATACTTGAAAACGGTGTTTTGTATGCTTTCGCATGCTTAAAACAGTATTTTTATTTTGCTTTCACTAACATTAGCAAGTATACATGACAGAAACATGAATATGACAGTTTAAATACCTGAAAACAGAATTTTGTATGTTTTTGCAAGCTGGAAACAGCTATTTTATCTTGATTTTGCAAACATAAGCCATTACACACGACATATACATGAATATGACAGTTTAAATACTTGAAAACGGTGTTTTGTATGCTTTTGCATGCTTAAAACAGCATTTTTATCTTGTTTTTACCAACATTAGCTATTATACACGACATAAACATGAATATGACAGTTTAAATACTTGAAAACGGTGTTTTGTATGCTTTTGCATGCTTAAAACAGCATTTTTATCTTTCTTTCACCAACATTAGTTATTATACACGACAAAAACATGAATATGACAGTTTAAATACTTGAAAACGGTGTTTTGTATGCTTTCGCATGCTTAAAACAGTATTTTTATTTTGCTTTCACTAACATTAGCAAGTATACATGACAGAAACATGAATATGACAGTTTAAATACCTGAAAACAGCATTTTGTATGTTTTTGCAAGCTGAAAACAGCTATTTTATCTTGATTTTGCAAACATAAGCCATTACACACGACATATACATGAATATGACAGTTTAAATACTTGAAAACTGTGTTTTGTATGCTTTTGCATGCTTAAAACAGCATTTTTATCTTGCTTTCACCAACATTAGCTATTATACACGACAGAAACATAAATATGACAATTTAAATACTTGAAAACAGCATTTTGTATGTTTTTGCAAGCTGAAAACAGTTATTTTATCTTGATTTTGCAAACATAAGCCATTACACACGACATATACATGAATATGACAGTTTAAATACTTGGAAACGGTGTTTTGTATGCTTTTGCATGCTTAAAACAGCATTTTTGTCTTGCTTTCACCAACATTAGCTATTATACACGACAGAAACATGAATATGACAGTTTAAATACTTGAAAACGGTGTTTTGTATGCTTTTGTATGCTTAAAACAGCATTTTTATCTTGCTTTCACCAACATTAGCTATTATACACGACAGAAACATGAATATGACAGTTTAAATACTTGAAAACAGCATTTTGTATGTTTTTACAAGCTGAAAACAGCTATTTTATCTTGATTTTGCAAACATAAGCCATTACACACAACATATACATGAATATGACAGTTTAAATTCTTGAAAACTGTGTTTTGTATGCTTTTGCATGCTTAAAACAGCATTTTTATCTTGCTTTCACCAACATTAGCTATTATACACGACAGAAACATAAATATGACAATTTAAATACTTGAAAACAGCATTTTGTATGTTTGTGCAAGCTGAAAACAGCTATTTTATCTTGATTTTGCAAACATAAGCCATTACACACGACATATACATAAATATGACAGTTTAAATACTTAGAAACGGTGTTTTGTATGCTTTTGCATGCTTAAAACAGCATTTTTGTCTTGCTTTCACCAACATTAGCTATTATACACGACAGAAACATGAATATGACAGTTTAAATACTTGAAACGGTGTTTTGTATGCTTTTGCATGCTTAAAATAGCATTTTTATCTTGATTTTCTAAACATAAGCCATTACACAAGACATATACATAAATATGACAGGTTAAATCCTTAAAACGGTGTTTTGTATGCTTTTGCATGCTTAAAACAGCATTTTTGTCTTGCTTTCACCAACATTAGCTATTATACACGACAGAAACATGAATATGACAGTTTAAATACTTGAAAACGGTGTTTTGTATGCTTATGCATGCTTAAAACAGCATTTTCATCTTGCTTTCACCAACATTAGCTATTATACACGACAGAAACATGAATATGACAGTTTAAATAATTGAAAACAGCATTTTGTATGTTTTTGCAAGCTGAAAACAGCTATTTTATCATGACTTTGCAAACATAAGCCATTACACACGACATATACATGAATATGACAGTTGATATACTTTAAAACCGTGTTTTGTATGCTTTTGCATGCTTAAAACAGCATTTTTGTCTTGCTTTCACCAACATTAGCTATTATACACGACAGAAACATGAATATGACAGTTTAAATACTTGAAAACGGTGTTTTGTATGCTTTTGCATGCTTAAAACAGCATTTTTATCTTGCTTTCACCAACATTAGCTATTATACACGACAGAAACATGAATATGACAGTTTAAATACTTGAAAACAGCATTTTGTAGGTTTTTGCCAGCTGAAAACAGATATTTTATCTTGATTTTGCAAACATAAGCCATTACACACGACATATACATGAATATGACAGTTTAAATACTTGAAAACGGTGTTTTGTATGCTTTTGCATGCTTAAAACAGCATTTTTATCTTGCTTTCACCAACATTAGCTATTATACACGACAGAAACATGAATATGACAGTTTAAATACTTGAAAACCGTGTTTTGTATGCTTTCGCATGTTTAAAACAGTATTTTTATCTTGCTTTCACTAACATTAGCAAGTATACATGACAGAAACATGAATATGACAGTTTAAATACCTGAAAACAGCATTTTGTAAGTTTTTGCAAGCTGAAATCAGCTATTTTATCTTGATTTTGCAAGCATAAGCCATTACACACGACATATACATGAATATGATAGTTTAAATACTTGAAAACGGTGTTTTGTATGCTTTTGCATGCTTAAAACAGCATTTTTATCTTGTTTTTACTAACATTAGCTATTATACACGACAGAAACATGAATATGATAGTTTAAATACTTGAAAACGGTGTTTTGTATGCTTTTGCATGCTTAAAACAGCATTTTTATCTTTCTTTCACCAACATTAGCTATTATACACGACAGAAACATGAATATGACAGTTTAAATACTTGAAAACAGCATTTTGTAAGTTTTTGCAAGCTGAAAACAGCTATTTTAACTTGATTTTGCAAACATAAGCCATTACACACGACATATACATGAATATGACAGTTTAAATACTTGAAAACGGTGTTTTGTATGCTTTTGTATGCTTAAAACAGCATTTTTATCTTGCTTTCACCAACATTAGCTATTATACACGTCAGAAACATGAATATGACAGTTTAAATACTTGAAAACAGCATTTTGTATGTTTTTACAAACTGAAAACAGCTATTTTATCTTGATTTTGCAAACATAAGCCATTACACACGACATATACATGAATATGACAGTTTAAATACTTGGAAACGGTGTTTTGTATGCTTTTGCATGCTTAAAACAGCATTTTTGTCTTGCTTTCACCAACATTAGCTATTATACACGACAGAAACATGAATATGACAGTTTAAATACTTGAAAACAGCATTTTGTAGGTTTTTTCCAGCTGAAAACAGATATTTTATCTTGATTTTGCAAACATAAGCCATTACACACGACATATACATGAATATGACAGTTTAAATACTTGAAAACGGTGTTTTGTATGCTTTTGCATGCTTAAAACAGCATTTTTATCTTGCTTTCACCAACATTAGCTATTATACACGACAGAAACATGAATATGACAGTTTAAATACTTGAAAACGGTGTTTTGTATGCTTTCGCATGCTTAAAACAGCATTTTTATCTTGCTTTCACTAACATTAGCAAGTATACATGACAGAAACATGAATATGACAGTTTAAATACCTGAAAACAGCATTTTGTATGTTTTTGCAAGCTGAAAACAGCTATTTTATCTTGATTTTGCAAACATAAGCCATTTCACACGACATATACATGAATATGACAGTTTAAATACTTGAAAACGGTGTTTTGTATGCTTTTGCATGCTTAAAACAGCATTTTTATCTTGTTTTTACCAACATTAGCTATTATACACGACATAAACATGAATATGACAGTTTAAATACTTGAAAACGGTGTTTTGTATGCTTTTGCATGCTTAAAACAGCATTTTTATCTTTCTTTCACCAACATTAGCTATTATACACGACAGAAACATGAATATGACAGTTTAAATACTTGAAAACAGCATTTTGTATGTTTTTGCAAGCTGAAAACAACTATTTTATCTTGATTTTGCAAACATAAGCCATTACACACGACATATACATGAATATGACAGTTTAAATACTTGAAAACAGCATTTTGTAGGTTTTTGCCAGCTGAAAACAGATATTTTATCTTGATTTTGCAAACATAAGCCATTACACACGACATATACATGAATATGACAGTTTAAATACTTGAAAACGGTGTTTTGTATGCTTTTGCATGCTTAAAACAGCATTTTTTTCTTGCTTTCACCAACATTAGCTATTATACACGACAGAAACATGAATATGACAGTTTAAATACTTGAAAACGGTGTTTTGTATGCTTTCGCATGTTTAAAACAGTATTTTTATCTTGCTTTCACCAACATTAGCTATTATACACGACAGAAACAAAAATATGACAATTTAAATACTTGAAAACAGCATTTTGTATGTTTTTGCAAGCTGAAAACAGCTATTTTATCTTGATTTTGCAAACATAAGCCATTACACACGACATATACATGAATATGACAGTTTAAATACTTAGAAACGGTGTTTTGTATGCTTTTGCATGCTTAAAACAGCATTTTTGTCTTGCTTTCACCAACATTAGCTATTATACACGACAGAAACATGAATATGACAGTTTAAATACTTGAAACGGTGTTTTGTATGCTTTTGCATGCTTAAAATAGCATTTTTATCTTGATTTTCCAAACATAAGCCATTACACACGACATATACATAAATATGACAGATTAAATACTTAAAAACGGTGTTTTGTATGCTTTTGCATGCTTAAAACAGCATTTTTGTCTTGCTTTCACCAACATTAGCTATTATACACGACAGAAACATGAATATGACAGTTTAAATACTTGAAAACGGTGTTTTGTATGCTTTTGCATGCTTAAAACAGCATTTTTATCTTGCTTTCACCAACATTAGCTATTATACACGACAGAAACATGAATATGACAGTTTAAATAATTGAAAACAGCATTTTGTATGTTTTTGCAAGCTGAAAACAGCTATTTTATCATGACTTTGCAAACATAAGCCATTACACACGACATATACATGAATATGACAGTTTAAATACTTTAAAACCGTGTTTTGTATGCTTTTGCATGCTTAAAACAGCATTTTTATCTTGCTTTCACCAACATTAGCTATTATACACGACAGAAACATGAATATGACAGTTTAAATACTTGAGAACAGCATTTTGTATGTTTTTGCAAGCTGAAAACAGCTATTTTATCTTTATTTTGCAAACATAAGCCATTACACACAACATATACATGAATATGACAGTTTAAATACTTAAAAATGGTGTTTTGTATGCTTTTGCATGCTTAAAACAGCATTTTTATCTTGCTTACACCAACATTAACAATTATACACGACAGAAATATGAATATGACAGTTTAAAAACTTGAAAACGGTGTTTTGTATGCTTTCGCATGCTTAAAACAGCATTTTTGTCTTGCTTTCACCAACATTAGCTATTATACACGACAGAAACATGAATATGACAGATTAAATACTTGAAAACGGTGTTTTGTATGCTTTTGCATGCTTAAAACAGCATTTTTATCTTGCTTTTACCAACATTAGCTACTATACACGACAGAAACATGAATATGACAGTTTAAATACTTGAAAACGGTGTTTTGTATGCTTTCGCATGCTTAAAACAGTATTTTTATTTTGCTTTCACTAACATTAGCAAGTATTGTTACGTGTCAGTTTCGTATCCCATTCCTTTTTTTTTTTTGTTCATATCCTTAGATCCTTTCTCATTAATTTATTGGTTTCCTTTCCTCTACTAACCTAAAAGAAAAATTGTGTAGTTAAAGAATTGATCAATGTAACTTAATAATTTCTGATTTTACACTTACCTGTAATGATTTACATAGTTAAATTTGATTTATTGCCGTGCTTTAGTTGCCACATATTAGAATTATTTCCCTTTTTCCCTCCAAGGACTTATTTGTTGATATCTTGTTGACACTTTAGAATTGTTTAAACGCGCAGGCGTCATTAGTGTGTAAAGGCGCAGCTATAGCGCTGCGTATTTGATAAAACTTAGTTTAAATATTTAGACCTTTATTCTCGTTATAAACATAAACTACAGTACATCCTCGATTATTAATAATAACCCTTAAACTACCTTTCACATTTAATTCCCTTGTTTGCCTGCCTTTTCTGCGAGATTATGCATTGTATACATGCCTTTAGTTGCTGTTTTTATTGTTTGTCGCTAGTGTTCTGACACTTTCTTTGTTTTCTTCTTAAATTCGTATAGCTGTCCTTGTCCATGACTCTCTTTCTTAAAATTAAAAATTTTACACAAGTCAGTGGGAAGTTGAGAAAGAAAGACACGAAGCGAGAACAGTTGAAGTCGTACCGTCGTTTATAAGTTTTGGTTGTTTACTAATATTGTTTCTGCAATACCCAGTTTTGGGGATCTTGGGTAATCACCAAACGTAGTTTCGGGAGCAGTGTTTGTGTGATATTTCGTTTGCACTCTCCGGAATAGCTCAGTTGTTGAGGATTTAAAATAAACGGTCGGCGACCGCCATTGTTCCACCTTCACGCCTCGTGAGTGCGCTCAAACTCAGGCAGCGCATACCTAGCTTCCTTGGTACCCGACCAACAGCCTTCGGTGTCCTGCGTCTCAGCCCAGACCGCCAAAGTGCACCCGCCGCGAGCCAGATCCAGTGATCCAGATATTGGCGGCCCATAAGAGCGCGGAGCGAGGGGCAAGGGGTACTCCAGCGGCCAGTAGTGGCTCGTCGTACAGCTAAGTGAATTATTATAACTGTTAGCTACTTGTTATTTCTCCCGCGAATTTTATCGCCCTGATTTTGTGTATTTGTGCAACCATTTGCCATCTCATTGTTGCCGATGGAGATTGGTCAGTTTTTACGATTGTTGTCTCATTTATTCTATCAGTTTTAATTATTATCAGAAACACTTTGATTGGTTTAGTTATTAATATTATTACATGTTGCTTTATGTAAATTAAACATTTTCATTTATAAATTATTGTAATTACAATTATTATAATTTCAATTATTATTTACTGTTGATTTCGCAACGCCTTGTCTGGGGTAATCCGAGAATTGTTTTATTGTTCTTATACGTCTTATACGCTCAACCCCATTGTTGTAAACCGACGTCGATCGACCTAGGGTCTTATGTTTTAGAACTTTTGTACTTTATTTGCGGGCAGTGTATAAACGTTACGGTATTTCATTCACGTCATTTACTCAAAGCAGCATTGGCTGTTCTTCCTCGCGTCACCCCTACACAGTGCGTAGTTTCTTTTGTTTATTTTTTTGTTTATTACATTTTCATCAACGCAGTAAATATTTTTACTTTAACTTTTCTGTGTTTGAATGTAAGGAAACTTACCCAACCTACCCAATCAATCAGTGGTGACAAAGTGAGTGTTACTTTATCATTATTATCTCGTTCTGTGATACACAAATCACGGTAAGTATGATGAGTTACTGAGCACGCTGGTATTGTTATATATATTTATTTAGTGTTATTTGTTTTGTCGTGTTTTTATTTGAACAGGTCTCCAACATCTTGGTTGCTGCTGACGGTTGCGCAGCGGATGCACTCCTCGTACACCACATTTCCTTACGCTGTATCCGTTACCTTCCTGCGCGCCTAGATTATTGTTTCTGCTCCTGGTACCTTCGCGGTTGGGTACCGCTGGCTGTAAAGCGACCGCGTGGCGCCCTCTCTAATATTACTGTTGTTTTCGATTTCCTAGAACCAAAAATCGACCCACACCCATCTCCACTGATCTATTTAGCTAGCTGCCTCCATCAAGGAGCAAAGTTACGCCTGCATAACCACCACGGTTTTACAGGGTAACAAATTGGCGCCCTAAACGTGGGACAACCTAACAAATTTGACGACCAACTACGAGGCCTGTTTTTACTTCTCTTTTCTGTTGATAAATATTAGGGTAGATACATAGATTGTCTTGGATTGTTATAATAAATTTTTGTTTTTATGCTTTATTTTCTCTTGTCTTTATTATGGAACCAAACCGCTTATTGAAAGACGAACTAGAATACGAACTTAGGGTTCGAGGAGTTGCTAATAGTAATCGTCAGACGGTTATGAGCCTACGGAAAGAACTGCTGAAACGGCTTGCCACCGAGGATATAGAAGACCTTCCGAATACTCCGGCTATCCCACTTGATTCTAACACCGAAGTGGATATATGTACGGAAAAGATTATTTTATTGCAGGGACTAATTGACGAGTTTTCCGGCACGTCGACAAGTGTTGCCTTTCTTAAGATTACCACTAAAATGCAACATCTTATCTCCAGATTGGCTAGAATTCATAGTGATAATGCCGACGTTACAGCAGCTGTTGCGCAGTTACAGAATCGCATTCAGGAAGCGGAAGATAAACTTATGGAGATCGCCGACACAGCTGATGATCAACTCAAAGAACCTAAACATGAAGTACCTCCAGAGCCAGTAGTAGCTAGAAAACAAATTCCAATAGCAAGATGGGATATATCTTTCTCTGGGGAGGGTGAGATAAGCGTCAATGCATTTCTCGAACGTATTGAAGACTATCGGATATCTCGCATGGCGTCTGAGAGCGAATTATGTGATTCCATTATTGAACTGCTGAAAGGTCGAGCTCTCATTTGGTATAGGTCAGTACGTAGTCAAATTAAAAATTGGAGGGATTTTGTGAAGCTGGTGCGTGAGGAATATGAGCCTTTTGACTATGAGGCGGACCTTTGGAACGAGATTCGTAATCGTACGCAGGGCGCAGACGAACCCATCGGCACTTATGTGTCCTGCATGGCTAATCTTTTTAGCAGACTACCAGCATCACCATCGGAAAATGAGAAGTTGCAAGTATTGCGTCGCAACATTCTGCCATATTTAATCCAGGGCATTGGATTGGAACCAGTTGAGTCTGTTGAGAAGCTTCTTCGTGTCTGTAAACAGCTGGAAGTTAACCGACTGATGGCTGAAAAGTTTACTCCTCCGCCAAGTAATCGGAAAAATTTATTAGAACCAGATTTAGCCTATCATGGACGTGCTCGAGCAGCCCCAGTCCATGCCACTGAAGTTCCCTCTTCTTCGGCTCCAAAAAGAGTCTTTACTTGTTGGAATTGTCGCTGTGTAGGTCATAAGGCACAAGAATGCACCGAACCTTTTCGTCAGCATTGTTTTGGTTGTGGTAGAGCTGGCGTTATTTTGCGAAACTGCCCACGGTGCTCGGGAAACGGTCAAGGGAGGCACTAGATGGCCGGGTTGTGTCTTCCGTTACTCCTCTTTCGGCCAAACAAGTCGAGTATGAGCGGAATTTAGCAGTGGTCAATTTCATCATTTCGCACTTGGGTGATGATCAACGTCCATACCTGCAAATTTCAATATTCGAGCATAAGTTTTTAGGTCTTCTTGATTCGGGAGCTAGTAGGTCAATCTTAGGTAAGAATGGTTGGGAAATTTTGATGCTCATGGGATTAACACTTGACGAAAAAGATGCTCCTGTTTGCAGAGTAGCGGATGGTAAAGAATGTTCCAGCTTAGGGTCTATAACGGTGCCAGTTCGTCTGATGAATCAAATTAAATTGATTAAGTTTTTAGTTGTTCCAAACGTCACCACGTCTATTATTTTGGGTATGGATTTTTGGTGTACGATGGGCATCGTGCCCGATCTTCGTAACGATGTGTGGAATTTTTCGGCAGTATCTTCGGTGAACATTGAAAACGGTATGATGTCAGAGTTGTCGTCAGAGCAGCAGAAACAGTTATGTGTCCTGATAGAGAGTTATTGGAATACGACTAGTAGAAAAATCGGGTGCACCACCTTGGTCGAACACAAAATTGTGACAGATTCGGAACCGATCAAACAGCGTTACTACCCTGTTTCTCCGGCCATGCAACGTCATATTGACAAGGAACTAGATCAAATGCTGGCAGATGATATTATTGAACCTTCTTCAAGCCCATGGGCTTCCCCAATACTCATGGTTCCAAAAAAAGATGGCGACTTTCGGTTCTGCGTTGACTTTAGAAAAGTCAACAAAGTTACGAAAAAAGATGCATACCCGATTCCATACGTGTCAAGTATTTTAGATCGGTTGCGAGGTGCCAAGTTTTTGAGCTCGCTGGATATTAAATCGGCATATTGGCAAATACCGATGAGTGAAAGTAGCCGTGAATATACAGCTTTTACAGTGCCAAATAGAGGTCTCTTTCAGTTTAAACGTATGCCATTTGGCCTTACGAACGCGCCGGCTACGTGGCAAAGACTCATTGATCGCGTGTTAGGGCCCGACCTTGAACCTTATGTTTTTGTTTATTTAGATGACGTCATCGTCATCTCAGACAGTTTTGAACACCATTTAGACGTTTTGAAAAAGATTTTTGAACGTGTTTCGGCTGCGGGCCTCACCTTAAGTCGGGAGAAATGTAAGTTCTGCCGCCCTGAATTACGTTACTTGGGTTATGTGGTTGATAAGCAGGGATTAAGGGTAGACCCGGATAAGGTGAGTGCGATATTAAATATCCCGACACCCACCTGTGTATCTGACGTGAGAAGCTTCTTGGGGATGGCATCATGGTACCGTCGGTTTGTGAAGGACTTCTCTTCTATAAGTTCTCCACTCACTAGTTTGTTGAAACGGAAAAATAAATGGCATTGGACTGGAGAATGTCAGGAAGCTTTTAATAGATTAAAAGAGTGTCTGGTTACGGCTCCTATTTTGTCATGTCCTGACTTTTCTCGTCCATTTACCGTCCAAACCGACGCCAGTGGTTTTGGGTTAGGAGCCGTTCTCTCGCAAGTCTTCGATGATGGCGAGCGAGTCGTGTGTTTTCTCAGCAGATCGTTGACAAGAAATGAAAAGAACTATACGACGACAGAAAGGGAATGCTTGGCAGTTGTGTGGGCCCTGGATAAACTGCGTCCATATTTAGAAGGCACGCATTTTACGGTAGTGACGGATCACCACTCTTTAGTATGGCTCAACAACTTAAAGGATCCGTCAGGCAGACTGTGCCGTTGGAGCGTCAAGCTGCAACAATATGAGTTTGACATAGTGCATAGAAGAGGTAAAGAAAATGTCGTACCTGATTGCCTATCCAGATCCGTTCCATCTGTTGAAAGTGCTTTCATTGCCCCTTTGGCAGCCCAAACTGTCACCGACACCTGGTACAACAAGATGTTGAGTCATGTGGTAGACAAGCCACACAAATTTCCTGCTTGGAGAGTCGAAGGTAACGTGTTGTTTAAGTATGTTCGTTCTTCTGCTTCAAATTTAATGGACGAACAAGATTCATGGAAACGTATCATTCCTCAAGAGCAACGGCGTCAAATCCTAAAAATAGTCCATGATTCACCAGTTTCCGGTCACCCTGGAATAAATAAAACCTACCACAGGCTGCGTACACGTTATTATTGGCCGAAAATGATGGACGACGTGAAGGCTTATGTAAACCGTTGTGTGGTGTGCGCGGAACATAAAGTTGAGCAGAAAAGTACTCCGGGTTTGATGGGTTCACGTCCTCGAGTTTTCCGGCCATTTCAATTAATTAGCACGGATTTAATTGGTCCACTTCCTCCCAGTTCTAAAAATTTTCGGTATATCTTATTAGTTTGCGATTATTTTAGCAAATTCGTGCTTACCTTTCCTTTGCGGAGTGCCACTAGTCAAGCAGTTATCCAACGCATCGAAAATGATGTTTTCCTTTTATTTGGCGTTCCACAATATCTAATCTGCGACAATGGAGTGCAATATCGGAGTGAAGTTTTCCGTCAGATGTGTGCAAAGTATGGAGTTACCATATTGTTTAATGCTCTGTACCACGCGCAGAACAACCCCACGGAACGGGTAAATAGGGTGGTAAAAACAATGCTGTCGTCTTACGTTAATGAAAACCAAAAAAAGTGGGATCTATACTTGCCTTCGGTTAGCTGCGCCATACGCACCCAAGTACATGAAGCTACCGGTTGCACCCCTTACTTTGCCAATTTCGGACGAGAGCAAATTTTGACAGGCACGGATTACGTGATAGACGCCGTGAATCAGGATGGCACGATCGATGTAGACCGCGGCGATGTGAAAGAGAAAAAGCCTGCTCAGTTAGTCAAGATCTGCACCGAAATACGAAAACGTTTGGATCAGGCTCACGCTCGAAGTAAAGTCCGTTATGATCTTCGACGTCGACCCGTGGAATATGTTGTAGGACAGGTCGTCTGGCGAAGGAACTTTAAATTATCAAATGCTGCCGAGAACTATGCAAGTAAGCTTGCAGCTAAATACGTTGGACCTTTTAAAGTGCGTAAGAAAGTCTCGAATTACGTTTATGAACTGGAGGATAACGACGGAAGTTTATGTGGGACTTGGCATGTGAAAGATTTAAAGCCTGGGCCAGATCGAAACTCTGCAGAAGATGCAAATAATTTATTTTAATTATGGTTCCATTGATATAATATATGTTTTGTTCTTTCTTACCTCTTAATTCACTTCCAGTTCTTGTTGTTTAAGTGCAATACAATTCTATATTTCTCGTGAGCGACTATTCTTCTTCCTTTTTCGCGTCTCGTTGTGAGATTTAATTCCTTCGGAATTAAACCTCAAGGAAGTAGAAGGGGGATTTGTTACGTGTCAGTTTCGTATCCCATTCCTTTTTTTTTTTGTTCATATCCTTAGATCCTTTCTCATTAATTTATTGGTTTCCTTTCCTCTACTAACCTAAAAGAAAAATTGTGTAGTTAAAGAATTGATCAATGTAACTTAATAATTTCTGATTTTACACTTACCTGTAATGATTTACATAGTTAAATTTGATTTATTGCCGTGCTTTAGTTGCCACATATTAGAATTATTTCCCTTTTTCCCTCCAAGGACTTATTTGTTGATATCTTGTTGACACTTTAGAATTGTTTAAACGCGCAGGCGTCATTAGTGTGTAAAGGCGCAGCTATAGCGCTGCGTATTTGATAAAACTTAGTTTAAATATTTAGACCTTTATTCTCGTTATAAACATAAACTACAGTACATCCTCGATTATTAATAATAACCCTTAAACTACCTTTCACATTTAATTCCCTTGTTTGCCTGCCTTTTCTGCGAGATTATGCATTGTATACATGCCTTTAGTTGCTGTTTTTATTGTTTGTCGCTAGTGTTCTGACACTTTCTTTGTTTTCTTCTTAAATTCGTATAGCTGTCCTTGTCCATGACTCTCTTTCTTAAAATTAAAAATTTTACACAAGTCCGTGGGAAGTTGAGAAAGAAAGACACGAAGCGAGAACAGTTGAAGTCGTACCGTCGTTTATAAGTTTTGGTTGTTTACTAATATTGTTTCTGCAATACCCAGTTTTGGGGATCTTGGGTAATCACCAAACGTAGTTTCGGGAGCAGTGTTTGTGTGATATTTCGTTTGCACTCTCCGGAATAGCTCAGTTGTTGAGGATTTAAAATAAACGGTCGGCGACCGCCATTGTTCCACCTTCACGCCTCGTGAGTGCGCTCAAACTCAGGCAGCGCATACCTAGCTTCCTTGGTACCCGACCAACAGCCTTCGGTGTCCTGCGTCTCAGCCCAGACCGCCAAAGTGCACCCGCCGCGAGCCAGATCCAGTGATCCAGATATTGGCGGCCCATAAGAGCGCGGAGCGAGGGGCAAGGGGTACTCCAGCGGCCAGTAGTGGCTCGTCGTACAGCTAAGTGAATTATTATAACTGTTAGCTACTTGTTATTTCTCCCGCGAATTTTATCGCCCTGATTTTGTGTATTTGTGCAACCATTTGCCATCTCATTGTTGCCGATGGAGATTGGTCAGTTTTTACGATTGTTGTCTCATTTATTCTATCAGTTTTAATTATTATCAGAAACACTTTGATTGGTTTAGTTATTAATATTATTACATGTTGCTTTATGTAAATTAAACATTTTCATTTATAAATTATTGTAATTACAATTATTATAATTTCAATTATTATTTACTGTTGATTTCGCAACGCCTTGTCTGGGGTAATCCGAGAATTGTTTTATTGTTCTTATACGTCTTATACGCTCAACCCCATTGTTGTAAACCGACGTCGATCGACCTAGGGTCTTATGTTTTAGAACTTTTGTACTTTATTTGCGGGCAGTGTATAAACGTTACGGTATTTCATTCACGTCATTTACTCAAAGCAGCATTGGCTGTTCTTCCTCGCGTCACCCCTACACAGTGCGTAGTTTCTTTTGTTTATTTTTTTGTTTATTACATTTTCATCAACGCAGTAAATATTTTTACTTTAACTTTTCTGTGTTTGAATGTAAGGAAACTTACCCAACCTACCCAATCAATCAGTGGTGACAAAGTGAGTGTTACTTTATCATTATTATCTCGTTCTGTGATACACAAATCACGGTAAGTATGATGAGTTACTGAGCACGCTGGTATTGTTATATATATTTATTTAGTGTTATTTGTTTTGTCGTGTTTTTATTTGAACAGGTCTCCAACATCTTGGTTGCTGCTGACGGTTGCGCAGCGGATGCACTCCTCGTACACCACATTTCCTTACGCTGTATCCGTTACCTTCCTGCGCGCCTAGATTATTGTTTCTGCTCCTGGTACCTTCGCGGTTGGGTACCGCTGGCTGTAAAGCGACCGCGTGGCGCCCTCTCTAATATTACTGTTGTTTTCGATTTCCTAGAACCAAAAATCGACCCACACCCATCTCCACTGATCTATTTAGCTAGCTGCCTCCATCAAGGAGCAAAGTTACGCCTGCATAACCACCACGGTTTTACAGGGTAACAGTATACATGACAGAAACATGAATATGACAGTTTAAATACCTGAAAACAGCATTTTGTATGTTTTTGCAAGCTGGAAACAGCTATTTTATCTTGATTTTGCAAACATAAGCCATTACACACGACATATACATGAATATGACAGTTTAAATACTTGAAAACGGTGTTTTGTATGCTTTTGCATGCTTAAAACAGCATTTTTATCTTGTTTTTACCAACATTAGCTATTATACACGACATAAACATGAATATGACAGTTTAAATACTTGAAAACGGTGTTTTGTATGCTTTTGCATGCTTAAAACAGCATTTTTATCTTTCTTTCACCAACATTAGTTATTATACACGACAAAAACATGAATATGACAGTTTAAATACTTGAAAACGGTGTTTTGTATGCTTTCGCATGCTTAAAACAGTATTTTTATTTTGCTTTCACTAACATTAGCAAGTATACATGACAGAAACATGAATATGACAGTTTAAATACCTGAAAACAGCATTTTGTATGTTTTTGCAAGCTGAAAACAGCTATTTTATCTTGATTTTGCAAACATAAGCCATTACACACGACATATACATGAATATGACAGTTTAAATACTTGAAAACGGTGTTTTGTATGCTTTTGCATGCTTAAAACAGCATTTTTATCTTGTTTTTACCAACATTAGCTATTATACACGACATAAACATGAATATGACAGTTTAAATACTTGAAAACGGTGTTTTGTATGCTTTTGCATGCTTAAAACAGCATTTTTATCTTGTTTTTACCAACATTAGCTATTATACACGACATAAACATGAATATGACAGTTTAAATACTTGAAAACAGCATTTTGTAAGTTTTTGCAAGCTGAAAACAGCTATTTTAACTTGATTTTGCAAACATAAGCCATTACACACGACATATACATGAATATGACAGTTTAAATACTTGAAAACGGTGTTTTGTATGCTTTTGTATGCTTAAAACAGCATTTTTATCTTGCGTTCACCAACATTAGCTATTATACACGACAGAAACATGAATATGACAGTTTAAATACTTGAAAACAGCATTTTGTATGTTTTTACAAGCTGAAAACAGCTATTTTATCTTGATTTTGCAAACATAAGCCATTACACACGACATATACATGAATATGACAGTTTAAATTCTTGAAAACTGTGTTTTGTATGCTTTTGCATGCTTAAAACAGCATTTTTATCTTGCTTTCACCAACATTAGCTATTATACACGACAGAAACATAAATACGACAATTTAAATACTTGAAAACAGCATTTTGTATGTTTTTGCAAGCTGAAAACAGCTATTTTATCTTGAATTTGCAAACATAAGCCATTACACACGACATATACATGAATATGACAGTTTAAATACTTGGAAACGGTGTTTTGTATGCTTTTGCATGCTTAAAACAGCATTTTTGTCTTGCTTTCACCAACATTAGCTATGATACACGACAGAAACATAAATATGACAGTTTAAATACTTGAAAACGGTGTTTTGTATGCTTTTGCATGCTTAAAACAGCATTTTTATCTTGCTTTCACCAACATTAGCTATTATACACGACAGAAACATGAATATGACAATTTAAATACTTGAAAACGGTGTTTTGTATGCTTTCGCATGTTTAAAACAGTATTTTTATCTTGCTTTCACCAACATTAGCTATTATACACGACAGAAACAAAAATATGACAATTTAAATACTTGAAAACAGCATTTTGTATGTTTTTGCAAGCTGAAAACAGCTATTTTATCTTGATTTTGCAAACATAAGCCATTACACACGACATATACATGAATATGACAGTTTAAATACTTAGAAACGGTGTTTTGTATGCTTTTGCATGCTTAAAACAGCATTTTTGTCTTGCTTTCACCAACATTAGCTATTATACACGACAGAAACATGAATATGACAGTTTAAATACTTGAAACGGAGTTTTGTATGCTTTTGCATGCTTAAAATAGCATTTTTATCTTGATTTTCCAAACATAAGCCATTACACACGACATATACATAAATATGACAGATTAAATACTTGAAAACGGTGTTTTGTATGCTTTTGCATGCTTAAAACAGCATTTTTGTCTTGCTTTCACCAACATTAGCTATTATACACGACAGAAACATGAATATGACAGTTTAAATACTTGAAAACGGTGTTTTGTATGCTTTTGCATGCTTAAAACAGCATTTTTATCTTGCTTTCACCAACATTAGCTATTATACACGACAGAAACATGAATATGACAGTTTAAATAATTGAAAACAGCATTTTGTATGTTTTTGCAAGCTGAAAACAGCTATTTTATCATGACTTTGCAAACATAAGCCATTACACACGACATATACATGAATATGACAGTTTAAATACTTTAAAACCGTGTTTTGTATGCTTTTGCATGCTTAAAACAGCATTTTTATCTTGCTTTCACAAACATTAGCTATTATACACGACAGAAACATGAATATGACAGTTTAAATACTTGAGAACAGCATTTTGTATGTTTTTGCAAGCTGAAAACAGCTATTTTATCTTTATTTTGCAAACATAAGCCATTACACACAACATATACATGAATATGACAGTTTAAATACTTGAAAATGGTGTTTTGTATGCTTTTGCATGCTTAAAACAGCATTTTTATCTTGCTTACACCAACATTAACAATTATACACGACAGAAATATGAATATGACAGTTTAAATACTTGAAAACGGTGTTTTGTATGCTTTCGCATGCTTAAAACAGCATTTTTGTCTTGCTTTTACCAACATTAGCTATTATACACGACAGAAACATGAATATGACAGATTAAATACTTGAAAACGGTGTTTTGTATGCTTTTGCATGCTTAAAACAGCATTTTTATCTTGCTTTTACCAACATTAGCTACTATACACGACAGAAACATGAATATGACAGTTTAAATACTTGAAAACGGTGTTTTGTATGCTTTCGCATGCTTAAAACAGTATTTTTATTTTGCTTTCACTAACATTAGCAAGTATACATGACAGAAACATGAATATGACAGTTTAAATACCTGAAAACAGCATTTTGTATGTTTTTGCAAGCTGAAAACAGCTATTTTATCTTGATTTTGCAAACATAAGCCATTACACACGACATATACATGAATATGACAGTTTAAATACTTGAAAACGGTGTTTTGTATGCTTTTGCATGCTTAAAACAGCATTTTTATCTTGTTTTTACCAACATTAGCTATTATACACGACATAAACATGAATATGACAGTTTAAATACTTGAAAACGGTGTTTTGTATGCTTTTGCATGCTTAAAACAGCATTTTTATCTTTCTTTCACCAACATTAGTTATTATACACGACAAAAACATGAATATGACAGTTTAAATACTTGAAAACAGCATTTTGTAAGTTTTTGCAAGCTGAAAACAGCTATTTTAACTTGATTTTGCAAACATAAGCCATTACACACGACATATACATGAATATGACAGTTTAAATACTTGAAAACGGTGTTTTGTATGCTTTTGTATGCTTAAAACAGCATTTTTATCTTGCTTTCACCAACATTAGCTATTATACACGACAGAAACATGAATATGACAGTTTATATACTTGAAAACAGCATTTTGTATGTTTTTACAAGCTGAAAACAGCTATTTTATCTTGATTTTGCAAACATAAGCCATTACACACGACATATACATGAATATGACAGTTTAAATTCTTAAAAACTGTGTTTTGTATGCTTTTGCATGCTTAAACCAGCATTTTTATCTTGCTTTCACCAACATTAGCTATTATACACGACAGAAACATAAATACGACAATTTAAATACTTGAAAACAGCATTTTGTATGTTTTTGCAAGCTGAAAACAGCTATTTTATCTTGAATTTGCAAACATAAGCCCTTACACACGACATATACATGAATATGACAGTTTAAATGCTTGGAAACGGTGTTTTGTATGCTTTTGCATGCTTAAAACAGCATTTTTATCTTGCTTTCACCAACATTAGCTATTATACACGACAGAAACATGATTATGACAGTTTAAATACTTAAAAACGGTGTTTTGTATGCTTTTGCATGCTTAAAACAGCATTTTTATCTTGCTTTCACTAACATTAGCAAGTATACATGACAGAAACATGAATATGACAGTTTAAATACCTGAAAACAGCATTTTGTATGTTTTTGCAAGCTGAAAACAGCTATTTTATCTTGATTTTGCAAACATAAGCCATTGCACACGACATATACATGAATATGACAGTTTAAATACTTTAAAACGGTGTTTTGTATGCTTAAAACAGCATTTTTATCTTGTTTTTACCAACATTAGCTATTATACACGACAGAAACATGAATATGACAGTTTAAATACTTGAAAACAGCATTTTGTATGTTTTTGCAAGCTGAAAACAGCTATTTTATCTTGATTTTGCAAACATAAGCCATTACACACGACATATACATGAATATGACAGTTTAAATAATTGAAAACGGTGTTTTGTTTGCTTTTGTATGCTTAAAACAGCATTTTTATCTTGCTTTTACCAACATTAGCTATTATACACGACAGAAACATGAATATGACAGTTTAAATACTTGAAAACAGCATTTTGTATGTTTTTGCAAGCTGAAAAAAGCTATTTTATCTTAATTTTGCAAACATAAGCCATTACACACGACATATACATTAATATGACAGTTTAAATTCTTGAAAACTGTGTTTTGTATGCTTTTGCATGCTTAAAACAGCATTTTTATCTTGCTTTCACCAACATTAGCTATTATACACGACAGAAACATAAATATGACAATTTAAATACTTGAAAACAGCATTTTGTATGTTTTTGCAAGCTGAAAACAGCTATTTTATCTTGATTTTGCAAACATAAGCCATTACACACGACATATACATGAATATGACAGTTTAAATACTTGGAAACGGTGTTTTGTATGCTTTTGCATGCTTAAAACAGCATTTTTGTCTTGCTTTCACCAATATTAGCTATTATACACGACAGAAACATGAATATGACAGTTTAAATACTTGAAAACGGTGTTTTGTATGCTTTTGCATGCTTAAAATACCATTTTTATCTTGATTTTCCAAACATAAGCCATTACACACGACATATACATGAATATGACAGATTAAATACTTGAAAACGGTGTTTTGTATGCTTTTGCATGCTTAAAACAGCATTTTTGTCTTGCTTTCACCAGCATTAGCTATTATACACGACAGAAACATGAATATGACAGTTTAAATATTTGAAAACGGTGTTTTTTATGCTTTTGCATGCTTAAAACAGCATTTTTATCTTGCTTTCACCAACATTAGCTATTATACACGACAGAAACATGAATATGACAGTTTAAATACTTGAAAACAGCATTTTGTAGGTTTTTGCCAGCAGTAAACAGATGTTTTATCT
The DNA here is from genome assembly GCA_963942605.1 of Poecilus cupreus. Classification (NCBI taxonomy): domain Eukaryota; kingdom Metazoa; phylum Arthropoda; class Insecta; order Coleoptera; family Carabidae; genus Poecilus; species Poecilus cupreus. The sequence continues at coordinate 29,237 of CAWWDY010002212.1, read as the reverse complement.
TGATTTTGCAAACATAAGCCATTACACACGACATATACATGAATATGACAGTTTAAATACTTGAAAACGGTGTTTTGTATGCTTTTGCATGCTTAAAACAGCATTTTTATCTTCCTTTCACCAACATTAGCTATTATACACGACAGAAACATGAATATGACAGTTTAAATACTTGAAAACGGTGTTTTGTATGCTTTCGCATGCTTTAAACAGTATTTTTATTTTGCTTTCACTAACATTAGCAAGTATACATGACAGAAACATGAATATGACAGTTTAAATACCTGAAAACAGCATTTTGTATGTTTTTGCAAGCTGAAAACAGCTATTTTATCTTGATTTTGCAAACATAAGCCATTACACACGACATATACATGAATATGACAGTTTAAATACTTGAAAACGGTGTTTTGTATGCTTTTGCATGCTTAAAACAGCATTTTTATTTTGTTTTTACCAACATTAGCTATTATACACGACATAAACATGAATATGACAGTTTAAATACTTGAAAACGGTGTTTTGTATGCTTTTGCATGCTTAAAACAGCATTTTTGTCTTGCTTTCACCAACATTAGCTATTATACACGACAGAAACATGAATATGACAGTTTAAATATTTGAAAACGGTGTTTTGTATGCTTTTGCATGCTTAAAACAGCATTTTTATCTTGCTTTCACCAACATTAGCTATTATACACGACAGAAACATGAATATGACAGTTTAAATACTTGAAAACAGCATTTTGTAGGTTTTTGCCAGCTGAAAACAGATGTTTTATCTTGATTTTGCAAACATAAGCCATTACACACGACATATACATGAATATGACAGTTTAAATACTTGAAAACGGTGTTTTGTATGCTTTCGCATGCTTAAAACAGCATTTTTGTCTTGCTTTCACCAACATTAGCTATTATACACGACAGAAACATGAATATGACAGATTAAATACTTGAAAACGGTGTTTTGTATGCTTTTGCATGCTTAAAACAGCATTTTTGTCTTGCTTTCACCAACATTAGCTATTATACACGACAGAAACATGAATATGACAGTTTAAATATTTGAAAACGGTGTTTTGTATGCTTTTGCATGCTTAAAACAGCATTTTTATCTTTCTTTCACCAACATTAGCTATTATACACGACAGAAACATGAATATGACAGTTTAAATACTTGAAAATAGCATTTTGTAGGTTTTTGCCAGCTGAAAACCGATGTTTTATCTTGATTTTGCAAACATAAGCCATTACACACGACATATACATGAATATGACAGTTTAAATACTTGAAAACGGTGTTTTGTATGCTTTTGCATGCTTAAAACAGCATTTTTATCTTGCTTTCACCAACATTAGCTATTATTCACGACAGAAACATGAATATGACAGTTCAAATACTTGAAAACGGTGTTTTGTATGCTTTTGCATGCTTAAAACAGCATTTTTATCTTGCTTTCACCAACATTAGCTATTATACACGACAGAAACATGAATATGACAGTTTATATACTTGAAAACAGCATTTTGTATGTTTTTACAAGCTGAAAACAGCTATTTTATCTTGATTTTGCAAACATAAGCCATTACACACGACATATACATGAATATGACAGTTTAAATTCTTGAAAACTGTGTTTTGTATGCTTTTGCATGCTTAAAACAGCATTTTTATCTTGCTTTCACCAACATTAGCTATTATGCACGACAGAAACATAAATACGACAATTTAAATACTTGAAAACAGCATTTTGTATGTTTTTGCAAGCTGAAAACAGCTATTTTATCTTGATTTTGCAAACATAAGCCATTACACACGACATATACATGAATATGACAGTTTAAATACTTGGAAACGGTGTTTTGTATGCTTTTGCATGCTTAAAACAGCATTTTTGTCTTGCTTTCACCAACATTAGCTATTATACACGACAGAAACATGAATATTACAGTTTAAATACTTGAAAACGGTGTTTTGTATGCTTTTGCATGCTTAAAATAGCATTTTTATCTTGATTTTCCAAACATAAGCCATTACACACGACATATACATAAATATGACAGTTTAAATACTTGAAAACGGTGTTTTTTATGCTTTTGCATGCTTAAAACAGCATTTTTATCTTGCTTTCACCTACATTAGCTATTATACACGACAGAAACATGAATATGACAGATTAAATACTTGAAAACAGTGTTTTGTATGCTTTCGCATGCTTAAAACAGCATTTTTATCTTGCTTTCACTAACATTAGCAAGTATACATGACAGAAACATGAATATGACAGTTTAAATACCTGAAAACAGCATTTTGTATGTTTTTGCAAGCTGAAAACAGCTTTTTTATCTTGATTTTGCAAACATAAGCCATTGCACACGACATATACATGAATATGACAATTTAAATACTTTAAAACGGTGTTTTGTATGCTTAAAACAGCATTTTTATCTTGCTATTACCGACATTAGCTATTATACACGACAGAAAATGAATATGACAGTTTAAATACTTGAAAACAGCATTTTGTATGTTTTTGCAAGCTGAAAACAGCTATTTTATCTTGATTTTGCAAACATAAGCCATTACACACGACATTTACATGAATATGACAGTTTAAATAATTGGAAACGGTGTTTTGTATGCTTTTGCATGCTTAAAACAGCATTTTTGTCTTGCTTTCACCAACATTAGCTATTATACACGACAGAAACATGAATATGACAGTTTAAATACTTAAAAACGGTGTTTTGTATGCTTTTGCATGCTTCAAATACCATTTTTATCTTGATTTTCCAAACATAAGCCATTACACACGACATATACATGAATATGACAGATTAAATACTTGAAAACGGTGTTTTGTATGCTTTTGCATGCGTAAAACAGCATTTTTGTCTTGCTTTCACCAACATTAGCTATTATACACGACAAAAACATGAATATGATAGTTTAAATACTTGAAAACGGTGTTTTGTATGCTTTTGCATGCTTAAAACAGCATTTTTATCTTGCTTTCACCAACATTAGCTATTATACACGACAGAAACATGAATATGTCAGTTTAAATACTTGAAAACAGCATTTTGTATGTTTTTGCAAGCTGAAAACAGCTATTTTATCTTGATTTTGCAAACATAAGCCATTACACACGACATATATATGAATATGACAATTTAAATACTTGAAAACGGTGTTTTGTATGCTTTTGCATGCTTAAAACAGCATTTTTGTCTTGCTTTCACCAACATTAGCTATTATACACGACAAAAACATGAATATGACAGTTTAAATACTTGAAAACAGCATTTTGTAGGTTTTTGCCAGCTGAAAACAGATATTTTATCTTGATTTTGCAAACGTAAGCCATTACACACGACATATACATGAATATGACAGTTTAAATACTTGAAAACGGTGTTTTGTATGCTTTTGCATGCTTAAAACAGCATTTTTATCTTGCTTTCACCAACATTAGCTATTATACACGACAGAAACATGAATATGACAGTTTAAATACTTGAAAACGGTGTTTTGTATGCTTTCGCATGCTTTGTAACAGTACAATCGTCTAGTATAAAAATTACCGTCAATCGTCGCCTACGTTGTGTTTGTAATAAAATAAATGTAACCCCAAAAAGTGTCCGTAATACGAAGTAGCTATCAATGGTGGGGAATCGGGATAGGTTCAGATGAAATGAAAGAATTAAAATTCCTTCCAAAAGACATGACTGTGAAGTCACACCTTGTGCATTTATTGAAACTAATAAATATATCCAGAATAAAAGAAAATCATAATAATATCATTATAATTTAGAACGAACAGAGTGGTTTGAACACAAAGTTCTGTCGTGGAAAAACATAACTAACACTCCGACATTCGCCTTTAATCGCACGAGGGAAACCACGACAAAAAACCTCAAGCAGAGAGAACCAAATAATAAATATGAAAAATATTATTAAAATTTAGCGAATTTATATGACGTTTATCAAATTTAAATATCAAAATTGAACAACATCGACACTTCCAGACGAACCACAACAATTTCACAGTGTATTCAACACTCAGATTAATTACTGTTAATTTTACGAATCAGTGTTTTCTGTTATCGTTGGCGCAAACATGCACATAATCGTTGGTGCAAACATGCACATAATCGTTGGTGCATTTGTTGCACATAATCGTTGGTGCATTTATTGCACATAATCGTTGGTGCATTTATTGCACATAATCGTTGGTGCATTTATTGCACATAAAAAACAGAAAACACTTGATCAAATAATTATTTAAAACTCAATAATTATATCATTGTGGCCGTTGTCAGTATCGCAAACTAATCTTGCCCCAAGTGAATTGTTATTTTTGTGAGAAATAACCATTCTTAAAACTGAATCATGTCATTGAGTCGAGAGTTCCACAAACAAAGTTAAAAATGGGTAAAAGGAAACACCTGCTAAAGCAGCAAGAGCGGTAGTTAAGGATCTCATCCGTACCTTGGCCAAAGGTAACAGGATGAGTAAAAGGTCTGCCTCGAGTACCAAAGCAATAGGATGGGTAAAAGGAATCTGCCTCGAGTACCAAAGCAATGAGATGGGTAAAAGGAATCTGCCTCGAGTACCAAAGCAATGAGATGGGTAAAAGGAATCTGCCTCGAGTACCAAAGCAATGAGATGGGTAAAAGAATCTGCCTCGAGTACCAAAGCAATGAGATGGGTAAAAGGAATCTGCCTCGAGTACCAAAGCAATGAGATGGGTAAAAGGAATCTGCCTCGAGTACCAAAGCAATGAGATGGGTAAAAGGAATCTGCCTCGAGTACCAAAGCAATGAGATGGGTAAAAGGAAGGTGAGAACTCAAACACTCACGCTAACATGAAGTCAGAGTGGAGACCACGCATGGTCTCCCCGACTGAAGCAGATTTTACAGTATATAAACAAAAATTTCCCTTTCGTTCCCTCAGAAAACTCAGGGTGCCACGCGCAGTCAGTACTCCTCTCCACTCCGCGGTAGACTGCCTGCCGCCGGTAGTTGCAGCTGCGCTGGTACGACGCAGATCTCACACCGAGCCAGCTGGTCAACTTGTTTACTACGAACGCGCTGATGTCATCTCATGACGTAGTGGACACGTGCGCGCGGCCCTCGGAGCCTTCCGAAAATAGAATAAACCACAAAAAAAATGTACACACAAAAGAAAACAGTATGGATACCAAAACAAAACATTACAATGGCCATAGAAAACAATATTAATACAATTAAAATAAAAATATATTTCGAAATTGTCGTACCGCTTCAATCTCCCCCAAGATATTTAAATGTATCAACAATCATGCAAGATTGTCTTTACATTTACAATATCTTTTCTCAGTTCTGAAACAAAAAAGTTATCAATACTTATTTCCACAGTTTCGACCCTCGATGGCGCACTTCAGTTTGCCAGTAGGGGGTAACCGTTACCTAGTCTGTAAAGAATTAATGTTTAACAGCTGATTAGAAAATAAAAATTCCTGATAATTTGTTGACGCCAGTGATTTTTAATGATGAAGTACTTATGTTGAGGCTTCTTACCCGCTGTCTCCGCCCCAAAGTCTGTTCCTTTCACACCGTACAATGGTTCCCTCAGCTGCGTTAGTTGTTGTCGTTCTGTTTTTCGATTGTAGTTTCAGTAGGTACATTCTTGACCTGGATATTCTCTCTCTCTTGTTTCCCTTACTCGGTCTCAATGATGGTGGTTCTCTTAGTTGATTGTCAGCTATCGATGGTTTTGAAGATTCCCTCGCTTGTTTTCTGTTCCAAAATTTTGTAGTTTCCATTGCAATTTGTCTGGATTGGATAACGTTGTTCGGCCGTTTTCTATCCTTTCTTCCGTTTACTAATGATGATAAATCAATTCTCTTCCTCAGTCAATTCTAGACAATAAATCTCAACACCGGTGGTTAAACTTTCTCGTACTGCATCTCACGGTATCCAGTCCATTGTCCACAAAATTTTCACTGAGCTCAGGGTATTTTCTTCTTTACTCCTTACATCATTTTGGGATGGTAAACTAGTTTACTTCAATGCTGCATCTTCCATTTGACAATGATATCTTGGTTGCATTAATTCTTCTTGTAACGTGTTCCATTCGTAGACCTCTCCCCCATTCTCTACTTTCTAGTTCCCTACGAATCAAAATAATTCGCCGTTCCTAATAAATAGCTATTTATTCAACTGGGCCGCAAACTACCAGATTCACCCTACTGAAAAAGTATTTACCTAAAGTTCTGCTTCCCTAATTTTAGACAAATAAAAAAATAGCTAGCTCTTTGAACGTTCTTTTTTTTTTTATCAAAACTAGTTTGTATAATTTATTGATTAACATCGCAGTCGCTTGAGGTTGTAATTAGTTTTGTAAATTATTATCCACGTTGATAATAATACGAAATTTCAAATCTCTGCTCAATGTTTACATATAAATGTTTTAATTGCAATTTTTCCTACCTCGAATAACCTGTCGCTAAATACATAAATCTGAACCTCACTCCTTTCTCCCCCAATTGATAGCTTTTAAAACTCCGTATCCTGGTCACGGCACCAATTTTGTAACAGTACAATCGTCTAGTATAAAAATTACCGTCAATCGTCGCCTACGTTGTGTTTGTAATAAAATAAATGTAACCCCAAAAAGTGTCCGTAATACGAAGTAGCTATCAATGGTGGGGGAATCGGGATAGGTTCAGATGAAATGAAAGAATTAAAATTCCTTCCAAAAGACATGACTGTGAAGTCACACCTTGTGCATTTATTGAAACTAATAAATATATCCAGAATAAAAGAAAATCATAATAATATCATTATAATTTAGAACGAACAGAGTGGTTTGAACACAAAGTTCTGTCGTGGAAAAACATAACTAACTCTCCGACATTCGCCTTTAATCGCAAGAGGGAAACCACGACAAAAAACCTCAAGCAGAGAGAACCAAATAATAAATATGAAAAATATTATTAAAATTTAGCGAATTTATATGACGTTTATCAAATTTAAATATCAAAATTGAACAACATCGACACTTCCAGACGAACCACAACAATTTCACAGTGTATTCAACACTCAGATTAATTACTGTTAATTTTACGAATCAGTGTTTTCTGTTATCGTTGGTGCAAACATGCACATAATCGTTGGTGCAAACATGCAAATAATCGTTGGTGCATTTGTTGCACATAATCGTTGGTGCATTTATTGCACATAATCGTTGGTGCATTTATTGCACATAAAAAACAGAAAACACTTGATCAAATAATTATTTAAAACTCAATAATTATATCATTGTGGCCGTTGTCAGTATCGCAAACTAATCTTGCCCCAAGTGAATTGTTATTTTTGTGAGAAATAACCATTCTTAAAACTGAATCATGTCATTGAGTCGAGAGTTCCACAAACAAAGTTAAAAATGGGTAAAAGGAAACTCCTGCCAAAGCAGCAAGAGCGGTAGTTAAGGATCTCATCCGTACCTTGGCCAAAGGTAACAGGATGAGTAAAAGGTCTGCCTCGAGTACCAAAGCAATAGGATGGGTAAAAGGAATCTGCCTCGAGTACCAAAGCAATGAGATGGGTAAAAGGAATCTGCCTCGAGTACCAAAGCAATGAGATGGGTAAAAGGAATCTGCCTCGAGTACCAAAGCAATGAGATGGGTAAAAGAATCTGCCTCGAGTACCAAAGCAATGAGATGGGTAAAAGGAATCTGCCTCGAGTACCAAAGCAATGAGATGGGTAAAAGGAATCTGCCTCGAGTACCAAAGCAATGAGATGGGTAAAAGGAATCTGCCTGGATTACCAAAGCAATGAGATGGGTAAAAGGAAGGTGAGAACTCAAACACTCACGCTAACATGAAGTCAGAGTGGAGACCACGCATGGTCTCCCCGACTGAAGCAGATTTTACAGTATATAAACAAAAATTTCCCTCTCGTTCCCTCAGAAAACCCAGGGTGCCACGTGCAGTCAGTACTCCTCTCCACTCCGCGGTAGACTGCCTGCCGCCGGTAGTTGCAGCTGCGCTGGTACGACGCAGATCTCACACCGAGCCCGCTGGTCAACTTGTTTACTACGAACGCGCTGATGTCATCTCATGACGTAGTGGACACGTGCGCGCTATTTTATCTTGATTTTGCAAACATAAGCCATTACACACGACATATACATGAATATGACAGTTTAAATACTTGAAAACGGTGTTTTGTATGCTTTTGCATGCTTAAAACAGCATTTTTATCTTGTTTTTACCAACATTAGCTATTATACACGACATAAACATGAATATGACAGTTTAAATACTTGAAAACGGTGTTTTGTATGCTTTTGCATGCTTAAAACAGCATTTTTATCTTTCTTTCACCAACATTAGCTATTATACACGACAGAAACATGAATATCACAGTTTAAATACTTGAAAACAGCATTTTGTATGTTTTTGCAAGCTAAAAACAGCTATTATATCTTGATTTTGCAAACATAAGCCATTATACACGACATATACATGAATATGACAGTTTAAATACTTGAAAATGGTGTTTTGTATGCTTTTGCACGCTAAAAACAGCATTTTTATCTTGCTTTCACCAACATTAGCTATTATACACGACAGAAACATGAATATGACAGTTTAAATACTTGAAAATAGCATTTTGTAAGTTTTTGCCAGCTGAAAACAGATATTTTATCTTGATTTTGCAAACATAAGCCATTACACACGACATATACATGAATATGACAGTTTTAATACTTGAAAACGGTGTTTTGTATGCTTTTGCATGCTTAAAACAGCATTTTTATCTTGCTTTTACCAAAATTAGCAATTATACACGACAGAAACATGAATATGACAGTTTAAATACTTGGAAACGGTGTTTTGTATGCTTTTGCATGCTTAAAACTGCATTTTTGTCTTGCTTTCACCAACATTAGCAATTATACACGACAGAAACATGAATATGACAGTTTAAATACTTGAAAACGGTGTTTTGTATGCTTTTGAATGCTTAAAATAGCATTTTTATCTTGATTTTCAAAACATAAGCCATTACACACGACATATACATGAATATGACAGATTAAATACTTGAAACCGGTGTTTTGTATGCTTTTGCATGCGTAAAACAGCATTTTTGTCTTGCTTTCACCAACATTACCTATTATACACGACAGAAACATGCATATGACAGTTTAAATACTTGAAAACGGTGTTTTGTATGCTTTTGCATGCTTAAAACAGCATTTTTATCTTGCTTTCTCCAACATTAGCTATTATACACGACAGAAACATGAATATGACAGTTTAAATAATTGAAAACAGCATTTTGTATGTTTTTGCAAGCTGAAAACAGCTATTTTATCATGACTTTGCAAACATAAGCCATTACACACGACTTAACATGAATATGACAGTTTAAATACTTGAAAACCGTGTTTTGTATGCTTTTGCATGCTTAAAACAGCATTTTTATTTTGCTTTCACCAACAATAGCTATTATACACGACGGAAACATGAATATGACAGTTTAAATACTTGAGAACAGCATTTTGTATGTTTTTACAAGCTGAAAACAGCTATTTTATCTTGATTTTGCAAACATAAGCCATTACACACGACTTAACATGAATATGACAGTTTAAATACTTGAAAACCGTGTTTTGTATGCTTTTGCATGCTTAAAACAGCATTTTTATTTTGCTTTCACCAACATTAGCTATTATACACGACAGAAACATATATATGACTGTTTAAATACTTGAAAACGGTGTTTTGTATGCTTTTGCATGCTTAAAATAGCATTTTTATCTCGCTTTCACCAACATTAGCTATTATACACGACAGAAACATGAATATGACAGTTTAAATACTTGAAAACGGTGTTTTGTATGCTTTCGCATGCTTAAAACAGCATTTTTATCTTGCTTTCACTAACATTAGCAAGTATACATGACAGAAACATAAATATGACAGTTTAAATACCTGAAAACAGCATTATGTATGTTTTTGCAAGCTGAAAACAGCTATTTTATCTTGATTTTGCAAACATAAGCCATTACACACGACATATACATGAATATGACAGTTTAAATACTTGAAAACGGTGTTTTGTATGCTTTTGCATGCTTAAAACAGCATTTGTATCTTGTTTTTACCAACATTAGCTATTATACACGACATAAACATGAATATGACAGTTTAAATACTTGAAAACGGTGTTTTGTATGCTTTTGCCTGCTTAAAACAGCATTTTTATCTTTCTTTCACCAACATTAGCTATTATACACGACAGAAACATGAATATCACAGTTTAAATACTTGAAAACAGCATTTTGTATATTTTTGCAAGCTAAAAACAGCTATTTTATCTTGATTTTGCAAACATAAGCCATTATACACGACATATACATGAATATGACAATTTCGTTACTTGAAAACGGTGTTTTGTATGCTTAAAACAGCATTTTAATCTTGCTTTCACCAACATTAGCTATTATACACGACAGAAACATGAATATGACAGTTTAAATACTTGAAAACAGCATTTTGTATGTTTTTACAAACTAAAAACAGCTATTTTATCTTGATTTTGCAAACATAAGCCATTACACACGACATATACATGAATATGACAGTTTAAATACTTGAAAATGGTGTTTTGTATGCTTTTGCACGCTTAAAACAGCATTTTTATCTTGCTTTCACCAACATTAGCTATTATACACGACAGAAACATGAATATGACAGTTTAAATACTTGAAAACGGTGTTTTGTATGCTTTTGAATGCTTAAAATAGCATTTTTATCTTAATTTTCCAAACATAAGCCATTACACACGACATATACATGAATATGACAGATTAAATACTTGAAAACGGTGTTTTGTATGCTTTTGCATGCGTAAAACAGCATTTTTGTCTTGCTTTCACCAACATTACCTATTATACACGACAGAAACATGCATATGACAGTTTAAATACTTGAAAACGGTGTTTTGTATGCTTTTGCATGCTTAAAACAGCATTTTTATCTTGCTTTCACCAACATTAGCTATTATACACGACAGAAACATGAATATGACAGTTTAAATAATTGAAAACAGCATTTTGTATGTTTTTGCAAGCTGAAAACAGCTATTTTATCATGACTTTGCAAACATAAGCCATTACACACGACATAACATGAATATGACAGTTTAAATACTTGAAAACCGTGCTTTGTATGCTTTTGCATGCTTAAAACAGCATTTTTATTTTGCTTTCACCAACAATAGCTTTTATACACGACGGAAACATGAATATGACAGTTTAAATACTTGAGAACAGCATTTTGTATGTTTTTCCAAGCTGAAAACATCTATTTTATCTTGATTTTGCAAACATAAGCCATTACACACGACATATACATGAATATGACAGTTTAAATTCTTGAAAACTGTGTTTTGTATGCTTTTGCATGCTTAAAACAGCATTTTTGTCTTGCTTTCACCAACATTAGCTATTATACACGACAGAAACATGAATATGACAGTTTAAATACTTGAAAACGGTGTTTTGTATGCTTTTGCATGCTTAAAACAGCATTTTTATCTTGCTTTCACCAACATTAGCTATTATACACGACAGAAACATGAATATGACAGTTTAAATAATTGAAAACAGCATTTTGTATGTTTTTGCAAGCTGAAAACAGCTATTTTATCATGACTTTGCAAACATAAGCCATTACACACGACATATACATGAATATGACAGTTTATATACTTGAAAACCGTGTTTTGTATGCTTTTGCATGCTTAAAACAGCATTTTTATCTTGCTTTCACCAACATTAGCTATTATACACGACAGAAACATGAATATGACAGTTTAAATACTTGAGAACAGCATTTTGTATGTTTTTGCAAGCTAAAAACAGCTATTTTATCTTTATTTTGCAAACATAAGCCATTACACACAACATATACATGAATATGACAGTTTAAATACTTGAAAACGGTGTTTTGTATGTTTTTGCATGCTTAAAACAGCATTTTTATCTTGCTTTCACCAACATTAGCAATTATACACGACAGAAACATGAATATGACAGTTTAAATACTTGAAAACGGTGTTTTGTATGCTTTCGCATGCTCAAAACAGCATTTTTGTCTTGCTTTCACCAACATTAGCTATTATACACGACAGAAACATGAATATGACAGATTAAATACTTGAATACGGTGTTTTGTATGCTTTTGCATGTTTAAAACAGCATTTTTGTCTTGCTTTCACCAACATTAGCTATTATACACGACAGAAACATGAATATGACAGTTTAAATACTTGAAAACGGTGTTTTGTATGCTTTTGCATGCTTAAAACAGCATTTTTATCTTGCTTTCACCAACATTGGCTATTATACACGACAGAAACATGAATATGACAGTTTAAATACTTGAAAACAGCATTTTGTAGGTTTTTGCCAGCTGAAATCAGATATTTTATCTTGATTTTGCAAACATAAGCCATTACACACGACATATACATGAATATGACAGTTTAAATACTTGAAAACGGTGTTTTGTATGCTTTTGCATGCTTAAAACAGCATTTTTATCTTGCTTTCACCAACATTAGCTATTATACACGACAGAAACATGAATATGACAATTTAAATACTTGAAAACGGTGTTTTGTATGCTTTCGCATGCTTAAAACAGCATTTTTATCTTTCTTTCACCAACATTAGCTATTATACATGACAGTAACATGAATATGACAGTTTAAATACTTGAAAACAGCATTTTGTAAGTTTTTGCAAGCTGAAAACAGCTATTTTAACTTGATTTTGCAAACATTAGCCATTACACACGACATATACATGAATATGACAGTTTAAATACTTGAAAACGGTGTTTTGTATGCTTTTGTATGCTTAAAACAGCATTTTTATCTTGCTTTCACCAACATTAGCTATTATACACGACAGAAACATGAATATGACAGTTTAAATACTTGAAAACAGCATTTTGTATGTTTTTACAAGCTGAAAACAGCTATTTTATCTTGGTTTTGCAAACATAAGCCATTACACACGACATATACATGAATATGACAGTTTAAATTCTTGAAAACTGTGTTTTGTATGCTTTTGCATGCTTAAAACAGCATTTTTATCTTGCTTTCACCAACATTAGCTATTATACACGACAGAAACATAAATATGACAATTTAAATACTTGAAAACAGCATTTTGTATGTTTTTGCAAGCTGAAAACAGCTATTTTATCTTGATTTTGCAAACATAAGCCATTACACACGACATATACATGAATATGACAGTTTAAATACTTGGAAACGGTGTTTTGTATGCTTTTGCATGCTTAAAACAGCATTTTTGTCTTGCTTTCACCAACATTAGCTATTATACACGACAGAAACATGAATATGACAGTTTAAATACTTGAAAACGGTGTTTTGTATGCTTTTGCATGCTTAAAATAGCTATTTTATCTTGATTTTGCAAACATAAGCCATTACACACGACATATACATGAATATGACAGTTTAAATACTTGGAAACGGTGTTTTGTATGCTTTTGCATGCTTAAAACAGGATTTTTGTCTTGCTTTCACCAACATTAGCTATTATACACGACAGAAACATGAATATGACAGTTTAAATACTTGAAAACAGCATTTTGTAGGTTTTTGCCAGCTGAAAACAGATATTTTATCTTGATTTTGCAAACATAAGCCATTACACACGACATATACATGAATATGACAGTTTAAATACTTGAAAACGGTGTTTTGTATGCTTTGCATGCTTAAAATAGCATTTTTATCTTGATTTTCCAAACATAAGCCATTACACACGACATATACATGAATATGACAGATTAAATACTTGAAAACGGTGTTTTGTATGCTTTTGCATGCGTAAAACAGCATTTTTGTCTTGCTTTCACCAACATTAGCTATTATACACGACAGAAACATGAATATGACAGTTTAAATACTTGAAAACGGTGTTTTGTATGCTTTTGCATGCTTAAAACAGCATTTTTATCTTGCTTTCACCAACATTAGCTATTATACACGACAGAAACATGAATATGTCAGTTTAAATACTTGAAAACAGCATTTTGTATGTTTTTGCAAGCTGAAAACAGCTATTTTATCTTGATTTTGCAAACATAAGCCATTACACACGACATATACATGAATATGACAGTTTAAATATTTTAAAACGGTGATTTGTATGCTTTTGCATGCTTAAAACAGCATTTTTATCTTGCTTTCACCAACATTAGCTATTATACACGACAGAAACATGAATATGACAGTTTAAATACTTGAAAACAGCATTTTGTATGTTTTTGCAAGCTGAAAACAGCTATTTTATCTTGATTTTGCAAACATAAGCCATTACACACGACATATATATGAATATGACAGTTTAAATACTTGAAAACGGTGTTTTGTTTGCTTTTGTATGCTTAAAGCATTTTTATCTTGCTTTTTACCAACATTAGCTATTATACACGACAGAAACATGAATATGACAGTTTAAATACTTGAAAACAGCATTTTGTATGTTTTTGCAAGCTGAAAACAGCTATTTTATCTTAATTTTGCAAACATAACCAATTACACACGACATATACATGAATATGACAGTTTAAATTCTTGAAAACTGTGTTTTGTATGCTTTTGCATGCTTAAAACAGCATTTTTATCTTGCTTTCACCAACATTAGCTATTATACACGACAGAAACATAAATATGACAATTTAAATACTTGAAAACAGCATTTTGTATGTTTTTTGCAATCTGAAAACAGCTATTTTATCTTGATTTTGCAAACATAAGCCATTACACACGACATATACATGAATATGACAGTTTAAATACTTGGAAACGGTGTTTTGTATGCTTTTGCATGCCTAAAACAGCATTTTTATCTTGCTTTTACCAACATTAGCTATTATACACGACAGAAACATGAATATGACAGTTTTAAATACTTGAAAACGGTGTTTTGTATGCTTTTGCCTGCTTAAAACAGCATTTTTATTTTGATTTTCCAAACATAAGCCATTACACACGACATATACATGAATATGACAGTTTAAATACTTGAAAACGGTGTTTTGTATGCTTTTGTATGCTTAAAATAGCATTTTTATCTTGCTTTCACCAACATTAGCTAATATACACGACAGAAACATGAATATGACAGTTTAAATACTTGAAAACAGCATTTTGTATGTTTTTACAAACTAAAAACAGCTATTTTATCTTGATTTTGCAAACATAAGCCATTACACACGACATATACATAAATATGACAGTTTAAATACTTGAAATGGTGTTTTGTATGCTTTTGCACGCTTAAAACAGCATTTTTATCTTGCTTTCACCAACATTAGCTATTATACACGACAGAAACATGAATATGACAGTTTAAATACTTGAAAATAGCATTTTGTAAGTTTTTGCAAGCTGAAAACAGATATTTTATCTTGATTTTGCAAACATAAGCCATTACACACGACATATACATGAATATGACAGTTTTAATACTTGAAAACGGTGTTTTGTATGCTTTTGCATGCTTAAAACAGCATTTTTGTCTTGCTTTCACCAACATTAGCTATTATACACGACAGAAACATGAATATGACAGTTTAAATACTTGAAAACGGTTGTTTTGTATGCTTTTGAATGCTTAAAATAGCATTTTTATCTTTATTTTCAAAACATAAGCCATTACACACGACATATACATGAATATGACTGATTAAATACTTGAAAACGGTGTTTTGTATGCTTTTGCATGCGTAAAACAGCATTTTTGTCTTGCTTTCACCAACATTACCTATTATACACGACAGAAACATGCATATGACAGTTTAAATACTTGAAAACGGTGTTTTGTATGCTTTTGCATGCTTAAAACAGCATTTTTATCTTGCTTTCACCAACATTAGCTATTATACACGACAGAAACATGAATATGACAGTTTAAATAATTGAAAACAGCATTTTGTATGTTTTTGCAAGCTGAAAACAGCTATTTTATCATGACTTTGCAAACATAAGCCATTACACACGACATAACATGAATATGACAGTTTAAATACTTGAAAACCGTGTTTTGTATGCTTTTGCATGCTTAAAACAGCATTTTTATTTTGCTTTCACCAACAATAGCTATTATACACGACGGAAACATGAATATGACAGTTTAAATACTTGAGAACAGCATTTTGTATGTTTTTCCAAGCTGAAAACAGCTATTTTATCTTGATTTTGCAAACATAAGCCATTACACACGACATATACATGAATATGACAGTTTAATTCTTGAAAACTGTGTTTTGTATGCTTTTGCATGCTTAAAACAGCATTTTTGTCTTGCTTTCACCAACATTAGCTATTATACACGACAGAAACATGAATATGACAGTTTAAATACTTGAAAACGGTGTTTTGTATGCTTTTGCATGCTTAAAACAGCATTTTTATCTTGCTTTCACCAACATTAGCTATTATACACGACAGAAACATGAATATGACAGTTTAAATAATTGAAAACAGCATTTTGTATGTTTTTGCAAGCTGAAAACAGCTATTTTATCATGACTTTGCAAACATAAGCCATTACACACGACATATACATGAATATGACAGTTTATATACTTGAAAACCGTGTTTTGTATGCTTTTGCATGCTTAAAACAGCATTTTTATCTTGCTTTCACCAACATTAGCTATTATACACGACAGAAACATGAATATGACAGTTTAAATACTTGAGAACAGCATTTTGTATGTTTTTGCAAGCTAAAAACAGCTACTTTATCTTTATTTTGCAAACATAAGCCATTACACACAACATATACATGAATATGACAGTTTAAATACTTGAAAATGGTGTTTTGTATGCTTTTGCACGCTTAAAACAGCATTTTTATCTTGCTTTCACCAACATTAGCTATTATACACGACAGAAACATGAATATGACAGTTTAAATACTTGAAAACAGCATTTTGTAAGTTTTTGCCAGCTGAAAACAGATATTTTATCTTCATTTTGCAAACATTAACCATTACACACGACATATACATGAATATGACAGTTTGAATACTTGAAAACGGTGTTTTGTATGTTTTTGCATGCTTAAAACAGCAATTTAATCTTGCTTTCACCAACATTAGCAATTATACACGACAGAAACATGAATATGACAGTTTAAATACTTGAAAACGGTGTTTTGTATGCTTTCGCATGCTTAAAACAGCATTTTTGTCTTGCTTTCACCAACATTAGCTATTATACACGACAGAAACATGAATATGACAGATTAAATACTTGAAAACGGTGTTTTGTATGCTTTTGCATGTTTAAAACAGCATTTTTGTCTTGCTTTCACCAACATTAGCTATTATACACGACAGAAACATGAATATGACAGTTTAAATACTTGAAAACGGTGTTTTGTATGCTTTTGCATGCTTAAAACAGCATTTTTATCTTGCTTTCACCAACATTAGCTATTATACACGACAGAAACATGAATATGACAGTTTAAATACTTGAAAACAGCATTTTGTAGGTTTTTGCCAGCTGAAATCAGATATTTTATCTTGATTTTGCAAACATAAGCCATTACACACGACATATACATGAATATGACAGTTTAAATACTTGAAAACGGTGTTTTGTATGCTTTTGCATGCTTAAAACAGCATTTTTATCTTGCTTTCACCAACATTAGCTATTATACACGACAGAAACATGAATATGACAATTTAAATACTTGAAAACGGTGTTTTGTATGCTTTCGCATGCTTAAAACAGCATTTTTATCTTTCTTTCACCAACATTAGCTATTATACATGACAGTAACATGAATATGACAGTTTAAATACTTGAAAACAGCATTTTGTAAGTTTTTGCAAGCTGAAAACAGCTATTTTAACTTGATTTTGCAAACATTAGCCATTACACACGACATATACATGAATATGACAGTTTAAATACTTGAAAACGGTGTTTTGTATGCTTTTGTATGCTTAAAACAGCATTTTTATCTTGCTTTCACCAACATTAGCTATTATACACGACAGAAACATGAATATGACAGTTTAAATACTTGAAAACAGCATTTTGTATGTTTTTACAAACTGAAAACAGCTATTTTATCTTGGTTTTGCAAACATAAGCCATTACACACGACATATACATGAATATGACAGTTTAAATTCTTGAAAACTGTGTTTTGTATGCTTTTGCATGCTTAAAACAGCATTTTTATCTTGCTTTCACCAACATTAGCTATTATACACGACAGAAACATAAATATGACAATTTAAATACTTGGAAACAGCATTTTGTATGTTTTTGCAAGCTGAAAACAGCTATTTTATCTTGATTTTGCAAACATAAGCCATTACACACGACATATACATGAATATGACAGTTTAAATACTTGGAAACGGTGTTTTGTATGCTTTTGCATGCTTAAAACAGCATTTTTGTCTTGCTTTCACCAACATTAGCTATTATACACGACAGAAACATGAATATGACAGTTTAAATACTTGAAAACGGTGTTTTGTATGCTTTTGCATGCTTAAAATAAGCTATTTTATCTTGATTTTGCAAACATAAGCCATTACACACGACATATACATGAATATGACAGTTTAAATACTTGGAAACGGTGTTTTGTATGCTTTTGCATGCTTAAAACAGGATTTTTGTCTTGCTTTCACCAACATTAGCTATTATACACGACAGAAACATGAATATGACAGTTTAAATACTTGAAAACAGCATTTTGTAGTTTTTTGCCAGCTGAAAACAGATATTTTATCTTGATTTTGCAAACATAAGCCATTACACACGACATATACATGAATATGACAGTTTAAATACTTGAAAACGGTGTTTTGTATGCTTTTGCATGCTTAAAACAGCATTTTTATCTTGCTTTCACCAACATTAGCTATTATACACGACAGAAACATGAATATGACAGTTTAAATACTTGAAAACGGTGTTTTGTATGCTTTTGCATGCTTAAAACAGCATTTTTATCTTGCTTTCACTAACATTAGCAAGTATACATGACAGAAACATGAATATGATAGTTTAAATACCTGAAAACAGCATTTTGTATGTTTTTGCAAGCTGAAAACAGCTATTTTATCTTGATTTTGCAAACATAAGCCATTACACACGACATATACATGAATATGACAGTTTAAATACTTGAAAACGGTGTTTTGTATGCTTTTGCATGCTTAAAATAGCATTTTTATCTTGATTTTCCAAAAATAAGCCATTACACACGACATATACATGAATATGACAGATTAAATAATTGAAAACGGTGTTTTGTATGCTTTTGCATGCGTAAAACAGCATTTTTGTCTTGCTTTCACCAACATTAGCTATTATACACGACAGAAACATGAATATGACAGTTTAAATACTTGAAAACGGTGTTTTGTATGCTTTTGCATGCTTAAAACAGCATTTTTATCTTGCTTTCACCAACATTAGCTATTATACACGACAGAAACATGAATATGTCAGTTTAAATACTTGAAAACAGCATTTTGTATGTTTTTGCAAGCTGAAAACAGCTATTTTATTTTGATTTTGCAAACATAAGCCATTACACACGACATATACATGAATATGACAGTTTAAGTACTTGAAAACGGTGTTTTGTATGCTTTTGTATGCTTAAAACAGCATTTTTATCTTGCTTTCACCAACATTAGCTATTATACACGACAGAAACATGAATATGACAGTTTAAATACTTGAAAACAGCATTTTGTATGTTTTTGCAAGCTGAAAACAGCTATTTTATCTTGATTTTGCAAACATAAGCCATTACACACGACATATACATGAATATGACAGTTTAAATACTTGGAAACGGTGTTTTGTATGCTTTTGCATGCTTAAAACAGCATTTTTGTCTTGCTTTCACCAACATTAGCTATTATACACGACAGAAACATGAATATGACAGTTTAAATACTTGAAAACAGCATTTTGTAGGTTTTTGCCAGCTGAAAACAGATATTTTATCTTGATTTTGCAAACATAAGCCATTACACACGACATATACATGAATATGACAGTTTAAATACTTAAAAACGGTGTTTTGTATGCTTTTGCATGCTTAAAACAGCATTTTTATCTTGCTTTCACCAACATTAGCTATTATACACGACAGAAACATGAATATGGCAGTTTAAATACTTGAAAACGGTGTTTTGTATGCTTTCGCATGCTTAAAACAGCATTTTTATCTTGCTTTCACTAACATTACAGGTATACATGACAGAAACATGAATATGACAGTTTAAATACCTGAAAACAGCATTTTGTATGTTTTTGCAAGCTGAAAACAGCTATTTTATCATGATTTTGCAAACATAAGCCATTACACACGACATATACATGAATATGTTAGTTTAAATACTTGAAAACGGTGTTTTGTATGCTTTTGCATGCTTAAAACAGCATTTTTATCTTGTTTATACCAACATTAGCTATTATACACGACATAAACATGAATATGACAGTTTAAATACTTGAAAACGGTGTTTTGTATGCTTTTGCATGCTTAAAACAGCATTTTTATCTTTCTTTCACCAACATTAGCTATTATACACGACAGAAACATGAATATGACAGTTTAAATACTTGAAAATAGCATTTTGTAAGTTTTTGCCAACTGAAAACAGATATTTTATCTTGATTTTGCAAACATAAGCCATTACACACGACATATACATGAATATGACAGTTTAAATACTTGAAAACGGTGTTTTGTATGCTTTTGCATGCTTAAAACAGCATTTTTATCTTGCTTTTACCAACATTAGCAATTATACACGACAGAAACATGAATATGACAGTTTAAATACTTGGAAACGGTGTTTTGTATGCTTTTGCATGCTTAAAACAGCATTTTTGTCTTGCTTTCACCAACATTAGATATTTTACACGACAGAAACATGAATATGACAGTTTAAATACTTGAAAACAGCATTTTGTAAGTTTTTGCCAGCTGAAAACAGATATTTTATCTTAATTTTGCAAAAATAAGCCATTACACACGACATAAACATGAATATGACAGTTTAAATACTTGAAAACGGTGTTTTGTATGCTTTCGCATGCTTAAAACAGCATTTTTATCTTGCTTTCACTAACATTAGCAAGTATACATGACAGAAACATGAATATGATAGTTTAAATACCTGAAAACAGCATTTTGTATGTTTTTGCAAGCTGAAAACAGCTATTTTATCTTGATTTTGCAAACATAAGCCATTACACACGACATATACATGAATATGACAGTTTAAATACTTGAAAACGGTGTTTTGTATGCTTTTGCATGCTTAAAATAGCATTTTTATCTTGATTTTCCAAACATAAGCCATTACACACGACATATACATGAATATGACAGATTAAATACTTGAAAACGGTGTTTTGTATGCTTTTGCATGCGTAAAACAGCATTTTTGACTTGCTTTCACCAACATTAGCTATTATACACGACAGAAACATGAATATGACAGTTTAAATACTTGAAAACGGTGTTTTGTATGCTTTTGCATGCTTAAAACAGCATTTTTATCTTGCTTTCACCAACATTAGCTATTATACACGACAGAAACATGAATATGTCAGTTTATATATTTGAAAACAGCATTTTGTATGTTTTTGCAAGCTGAAAACAGCTATTTTATCTTGATTTTGCAAACATAAGCCATTACACACGACATATACATGAATATGACAGTTTAAATACTTGAAAACGGTGTTTTGTATGCTTTTGTATGCTTAAAACAGCATTTTTATCTTGCTTTTACCAACATTAGCTATTATACACGACAGAAACATGAATATGACAGTTTAAATACTTGAAAACAGCATTTTGTATGTTTTTGCAAGCTGAAAACAGCTATTTTATCTTGATTTTGCAAACATAAGCCATTACACACGACATTAACATAAATATGACAGTTTAAATTCTTGAAAACTGTGTTTTGTATGCTTTTGCATGCTTAAAACAGCATTTTTATCTTGCTTTCACCAACATTAGCTATTATACACGACAGAAACATAAATATGACAATTTAAATACTTGAAAACAGCATTTTGTATGTTTTTGCAAGCTGAAAACAGCTATTTTATCTTGATTTTGCAAACATAAGCCATTACACACGACATATACATGAATATGACAGTTTAAATACTTGGAAACGGTGTTTTGTATGCTTTTGCATGCTTAAAACAGAATTTTTGTCTTGCTTTCACCAACATTAGCTATTATACACGACAGAAACATGAATATGACAGTTTAAATACTTGAAAACAGCATTTTGTAGTTTTTTGCCAGCTGAAAACAGATATTTTATCTTGATTTTGCAAACATAAGCCATTACACACGACATATACATGAATATGACAGTTTAAATACTTGAAAACGGTGTTTTGTATGCTTTCGCATGCTTAAAACAGCATTTTTATCTTGCTTTCACTAACATTAGCAAGTATACATGACAGAAACATGAATATGATAGTTTAAATACCTGAAAACAGCATATTGTATGTTTTTGCAAGCTGAAAACAGCTATTTTATCTTGATTTTGCAAACATAAGCCATTACACACGACATATACATGAATATGACAGTTTAAATACTAGAAAACGGTGTTTTGTATGCTTTTGCATGCTTAAAATAGCATTTTTATCTTGATTTTCCAAAAATAAGCCATTACACACGACATATACATGAATATGACAGATTAAATAATTGAAAACGGTGTTTTGTATGCTTTTGCATGCGTAAAACAGCATTTTTGTCTTGCTTTCACCAACATTAGCTATTATACACGACAGAAACATGAATATGACAGTTTAAATACTTGAAAACGGTGTTTTGTATGCTTTTGCATGCTTAAAACAGCATTTTTATCTTGCTTTCACCAACATTAGCTATTATACACGACAGAAACATGAATATGTCAGTTTAAATATTTGAAAACAGCATTTTGTATGTTTTTGCAAGCTGAAAACAGCTATTTTATTTTGATTTTGCAAACATAAGCCATTACACACGACATATACATGAATATGACAGTTTAAGTACTTGAAAACGGTGTTTTGTATGCTTTTGTATGCTTAAAACAGCATTTTTATCTTGCTTTCACCAACATTAGCTATTATACACGACAGAAACATGAATATGACAGTTTAAATACTTGAAAACAGCATTTTGTATGTTTTTGCAAGCTGAAAACAGCTATTTTATCTTAATTTTGCAAACATAAGCCATTACACACGACATATACATAAATATGACAGTTTAAATTCTTGAAAACTGTGTTTTGTATGCTTTTGCGTGCTTAAAACAGCATTTTTATCTTGCTTTCACCAACATTATCTATTATACACGACAGAAACATAAATATGACAACTAAAAGAGTTTGTGTAGTCGGCACTTGATGGAACATTATAACTAATAGTTTAAAGGAAAATATATCACTTGATTATTCCACAAAATTTATTAAACGTAACGATCGTTTCGTCCTCTCGGACATCATCAGACAAAATAATACAAAAAGAAGACAGGTATATATACATAATTCAAAACATGTTGAGAAGGGGGGAGTAGTTTATGTCGAGTTGCTCATTAACGATGTTTTTCCCAGAATTTACCGCCTTCCTGATTTCCAAATTTTCCAAAAGGTTCAACCGTAACCCTTTGTCCGCTACATGGAGAACTTCAAAGTCACCGTTGAAACAATGGTTGTTTACAATACAGTGTTCTGAGAAACCAGTGGTGCAGTTTTGTTTGTTTATGGCACTCATGTGTTCTTTGATTCTGCATTTGAAACTTCTGCCACTTTGGCCTATATATAGGGCATTACAGTCATTACATTCAATTTTATAAATTCCATTCAATTCTGATTTTGAACATTTTCGCTTGTTGTTAACTAATATTTTACCTAAATTGTTTTTGTTTACTATTATAGTTTTGACATTAAATTTTGCTAGTTTGCGAGAGATTTTTTCTGTTGTTCCGGGAATGTAATTCAAAAAATGCCATTTAGAATTAGCATCAACCATTTTACATCTGCAGTAAATTTTGGAGGATATTAAATCTCTATTTTTTGTTCTTATCAAATTATCTATAATTTTTGGGTTATAACCATTATTCGCTGCAATATTTTTGATTATGTTTACCTCTACATTGTAATCAGATGGGCTCAGTGGGATTGAAAGTAATCTATGAATCATGCTATGAAAAGCTGACATTTTAATTGAAAAAGATTGATTCGAGTCGAATGGAATAATGGCGTCCGAAAAAGTCGGCTTCCTGAAAATTTTGAATTCTAACCTACTATTGTTTCTACTTACGGTTAAATCTAAGAAGTTAATAGAATTGTTAAGTTCTCTCTCTACAGTAAACTGAATTTTACAATTTATACCATTTATAAATTCCAAGAACATACTTAGTTGTCTTTCAGTCCCTTTCCAAATGCAGAAAACATCATCAACATATCTACACCAGAAGTTGATTAAATTTTTAAATTTAGTGTTTTTCATAATTTGATTTTCAAAATGACACATGTAAATCTCAGCAAACAGCGCTGATAACGGAGAACCCATTGGCAAGCCTGAATCCATTTTATAGAATTTATCTTGGTATTGGAAATAATTTTGATCCAAACATACATCAACAACTGTAAAGTACTCCATTTTTTCAATTTCACTAAGATTCTTATTTCCGTCAAGTAAATCCCATATAACTGATTTCAGCTCTTCCGTCGGGATAGATGTGAACAGGCTACTAACATCAAAAGATACCAGTTTATAACTAGACTTAACCTCAATATTCTCTACACGATTAACAAAGTCTGATGAATTTTTGACGCCATATGTTGATTGAAAATCAAGCACATTTGTTAAAGTTCTGCTTAAAAGTTTACAAATTTTATATGCAGGTGCGTTCACATATGAAACTATGGGTCGCATGGGGCAGTCTTTTTTGTGTAACTTCGGCAACGAGAATAATTGGGGTGGTCTGGGGTTCATACACTTTAATCTATATATGTCGCCTTTACTAAACACTGATTCACATTCTTTAAGTATAGTAGTCACTTGGCATTGAAAACGATTGGTGGGGTCACTTTTAATCTCGGTGCAGTCACTTTCACAAATTAACTTCATTGTCTTCAGATGATGTTCTTCTTTATCCATTATCGCTATGGTGTTTCCTTTGTCTGCTTTGCATAAGATTAAGTTTTCCGTTATAAGCTTATTCTTTAAGTTTCTGATAGTACCCCATTCCGTTTTTTCAAAAGTCAAGGACTCTTTCGATTCGATCTGTTGTTTAATAGTTTTGGAAAGTATGCATTTAACTAGCTGTTTCTCCTCTGGGTTAACTATTGAATTTGCGACAATTTCAGCATTTATGGCTAGGTCATCAAAATGTTTCTGTTTAAAAGGTTCACTTGGGGAGTATTTTAAACCTTTGGTCAGAAGTTGATTCTCTTCAGGGCTCAACTCAGTTTTAGACAAATTAACAACTCGGGGGAAGTATTCTCGTTGATCTGGTGGTTCAAACCCCTCTTGTGTATTAGTACGTCTTCGGTTGTTAACGAGATTCTGAAGTTTCTTTGACTGTCTCATGTAGCGATTGTGTACAATTTCTTGTACTAAAATTCGTGTTTCGTGGTCCACTATATCAAATTCAATTGGGTGAAGAATTTTGGTTAATCTGGTGTGTATAACTTTAAGATGGGAGGCCAGGTTGTCTCTTCTATGATACCATTTTTTACATTCTCCGACGATCCAATAGGTGTAGGCTTTCTCCACGGCTTTTTTCGACTCGTTTGAAGGATGATTGCACTGGATCTTCATGTACACTGGTTTGACGTGATGTTTTTTACACTGTGTGTTGAACCATATGTGGTTGGAACACATTTTAAATTTTAATAGAGTCTTCTTATATATGACTAACAATTTAGCTTCACTAGCATTATTAATAACTAAAAGAGTTTGTGTAGTCGGCACTTGATGGAACATTATAACTAATAGTTTAAAGGAAAATATATCACTTGATTATTCCACAAAATTTATTAAACGTAACGATCGTTTCGTCCTCTCGGACATCATCAGACAAAATAATACAAAAAGAAGACAGGTATATATACATAATTCAAAACATGTTGAGAAGGGGGGAGTAGTTTATGTCGAGTTGCTCATTAACGATGTTTTTCCCAGAATTTACCGCCTTCCTGATTTCCAAATTTTCCAAAAGGTTCAACCGTAACCCTTTGTCCGCTACATGGAGAACTTCAAAGTCACCGTTGAAACAATGGTTGTTTACAATACAGTGTTCTGAGAAACCAGTGGTGCAGTTTTGTTTGTTTATGGCACTCATGTGTTCTTTGATTCTGCATTTGAAACTTCTGCCACTTTGGCCTATATATAGGGCATTACAGTCATTACATTCAATTTTATAAATTCCATTCAATTCTGATTTTGAACATTTTCGCTTGTTGTTAACTAATATTTTACCTAAATTGTTTTTGTTTACTATTATAGTTTTGACATTAAATTTTGCTAGTTTGCGAGAGATTTTTTCTGTTGTTCCGGGAATGTAATTCAAAAAATGCCATTTAGAATTAGCATCAACCATTTTACATCTGCAGTAAATTTTGGAGGATATTAAATCTCTATTTTTTGTTCTTATCAAATTATCTATAATTTTTGGGTTATAACCATTATTCGCTGCAATATTTTTGATTATGTTTACCTCTACATTGTAATCAGATGGGCTCAGTGGGATTGAAAGTAATCTATGAATCATGCTATGAAAAGCTGACATTTTAATTGAAAAAGATTGATTCGAGTCGAATGGAATAATGGCGTCCGAAAAAGTCGGCTTCCTGAAAATTTTGAATTCTAACCTACTATTGTTTCTACTTACGGTTAAATCTAAGAAGTTAATAGAATTGTTAAGTTCTCTCTCTACAGTAAACTGAATTTTACAATTTATACCATGCTAATTCTAAATGGCATTTTTTGAATTACATTCCCGGAACAACAGAAAAAAATCTCTCGCAAACTAGCAAAATTTAATGTCAAAACTATAATAGTAAACAAAAACAATTTAGGTAAAATATTAGTTAACAACAAGCGAAAATGTTCAAAATCAGAATTGAATGGAATTTATAAAATTGAATGTAATGACTGTAATGCCCTATATATAGGCCAAAGTGGCAGAAGTTTCAAATGCAGAATCAAAGAACACATGAGTGCCATAAACAAAACAAAACTGCACCACTGGTTTCTCAGAACACTGTATTGTAAACAACCATTGTTTCAACGGTGACTTTGAAGTTCTCCATGTAGCGGACAAAGGGTTACGGTTGAACCTTTTGGAAAATTTGGAAATCAGGAAGGCGGTAAATTCTGGGAAAAAACATCGTTAATGAGCAACTCGACATAAACTACTCCCCCCTTCTCAACATGTTTTTGAATTATGTATATATACCTGTCTTCTTTTTGTATTATTTTGTCTGATGATGTCCGAGAGGACGAAACGATCGTTACGTTTAATAAATTTTGTGGAATAATCAAGTGATATATTTTCCTTTAAACTATTAGTTATAATGTTCCATCAAGTGCCGACTACACAAACTCTTTTAGTTATTAATAATGCTAGTGAAGCTAAATTGTTAGTCATATATAAGAAGACTCTATTAAAATTTAAAATGTGTTCCAACCACATATGGTTCAACACACAGTGTAAAAAACATCACGTCAAACCAGTGTACATGAAGATCCAGTGCAATCATCCTTCAAACGAGTCGAAAAAAAGCCGTGGAGAAAGCCTACACCTATTGGATCGTCGGAGAATGTAAAAAATGGTATCATAGAAGAGACAACCTGGCCTCCCATCTTAAAGTTATACACACCAGATTAACCAAAATTCTTCACCCAATTGAATTTGATATAGTGGACCACGAAACACGAATTTTTAGTACAAGAAATTGTACACAATCGCTACATGAGACAGTCAAAAGAAACTTCAGAATCTCGTTAACAACCGAAGACGTACTAATACACAAGAGGGGTTTTGAACCACCAGATCAACGAGAATACTTCCCCCGAGTTGTTAATTTGTCTAAAACTGAGTTGAGCCCTGAAGAGAATCAACTTCTGACCAAAGGTTTAAAATACTCCCCAAGTGAACCTTTTAAACAGAAACATTTTGATGACCTAGCCATAAATGCTGAAATTGTCGCAAATTCAATAGTTAACCCAGAGGAGAAACAGCTAGTTAAATGCATACTTTCCAAAACTATTAAACAACAGATCGAATCGAAAGAGTCCTTGACTTTTGAAAAAACGGAATGGGGTACTATCAGAAACTTAAAGAATAAGCTTATAACGGAAAACTTAATCTTATGCAAAGCAGACAAAGGAAACACCATAGCGATAATGGATAAAGAAGAACATCATCTGAAGACAATGAAGTTAATTTGTGAAAGTGACTGCACCGAGATTAAAAGTGACCCCACCAATCGTTTTCAATGCCAAGTGACTACTATACTTAAAGAATGTGAATCAGTGTTTAGTAAAGGCGACATATATAGATTAAAGTGTATGAACCCCAGACCACCCCAATTATTCTCGTTGCCGAAGTTACACAAAAAAAGACTGCCCCATGCGACCCATAGTTTTCATATGTGAACGCACCTGCATATAAAATTTGTAAACTTTTAAGCAGAACTTTAACAAATGTGCTTGATTTTCAATCAACATATGGCGTCAAAAATTCATCAGACTTTGTTAATCGTGTAGAGAATATTGAGGTTAAGTCTAGTTATAAACTGGTATCTTTTGATGTTAGTAGCCTGTTCACATCTATCCCGACGGAAGAGCTGAAATCAGTTATATGGGATTTACTTGACGGAAATAAGAAATCTTAGTGAAATTGAAAAAATGGAGTACTTTACAGTTGTTGATGTATGTTTGGATCAAAATTATTTCCAATACCAAGATAAATTCTATAAAATGGATTCAGGCTTGCCAATGGGTTCTCCGTTATCAGCGCTGTTTGCTGAGATTTACAATGTGTCATTTTGAAAATCAAATTATGAAAAACACTAAATT
>CAWWDY010002210.1:0-60619 GCA_963942605.1 Poecilus cupreus | reverse complement strand
TTAAACTTGCAAAAACATAGAAAAACGCTGTTTTGAACTATTCAAACTGACAAATTCATGTTTCTTTCGTGTGAAACGGCGATT
The DNA here is from genome assembly GCA_963942605.1 of Poecilus cupreus. Lineage (NCBI taxonomy): Eukaryota > Metazoa > Arthropoda > Insecta > Coleoptera > Carabidae > Poecilus > Poecilus cupreus. The sequence goes on along the minus strand of CAWWDY010002210.1, from coordinate 60,535 downwards.
TATGAGAAATGACGATAAAATTGCTGTTTTAAACTTGCAAAAACTTAGAAAAACCCTGTTTTGAACTATTCAAACTGACAAATTCATGTTTCTTTCGTGCGAAACGGCGATTTATGATAAATGACGATAAAATTGCTGTTTTAAACTTGCAAAAACATAGAAAAACGCTGTTTTAAACTATTAAAACTGACAAATTCATGTTTCTTTCGTGCGAAACGGCGATTTATGAGAAATGACGATAAATTGCTGTTTTAAACTTGCAAAAATATAGAAAAACACTGTTTTCAACTATTCAAACTGATAAATTCATGTTTCTTACGTTCCAAACGGTGGATTTTTGTGAAATCACGATAAAATTGCTGTTTTAAACTTGCAAAATCATTGAAAAACGCTGTTTTCAACTATTCAAACTGACAAATTCATGTTTCTTTAGTGCGAAACGGCGATTTATGAGAAAAGACGATAAATTTGCTGTTTTAAACTTGCAAAAACATAGAAAAACGCTGTTTTGAACTATTCAAACTGACAAATTCGTGTTTCTTTCGTGTGAAACGGCGATTTATGAGAAATGACTATAAAATTGCTGTTTTAAACTTGCAAAAACATAGAAAAACGCTGTTTTGAACTATTCAAACTGACAAATTCATGTTTCTTCGTGCGAAACGGCGATTTATGAGAAATGACGATAAAATTGCTGTTTTAAACTTGCAAAAACATAGAAAAACGCTGTTTTGAACTATTCAAACTGACAAATTCATGTTTCTTTCGTGCGAAACGGCGATTTATTATAAATGACGATAAAATTGCTGTTTTAAACTTGCAAAAACATAGAAAAACGCTGTTTTGAACTATTCAAACTGACAAATTCATGTTTCTTCCGTGCGAAACGGCGATTTATGAGAAATTACTATAAAATTGCTATTTTAAACTTACAAAAACATAGAAAAACGCTGTTTTGAACTATTCAAACTGACAAATTCATGTTTTTTTCGTGTGAAACGGCGATTTATGAGAAATGACGATAAAATTGCTGTTTTAAACTTGCAAAAACATAGAAAAACGCTGTTTTGAACTAATCAAACTGACAAATTCATGTTTCTTACGTTGGAAACGGTGGATTTTTGTGAAATCCCGTTAAAATTGCTGTTTTAAACTTGCAAAAACATTGAAAAACGATGTTTTCAACTATTCAAACTGACAAATTCATGTTTCTTCCGTGCGAAACAACGATTTATGAGAAATTACTATAAAATTGCTGTTTTAAACTTGCAAAAACATAGAAAAACGCTGTTTTGAACTATTCAAACTGACAAATTCATGTTTCTTTCGTGTGAAACGGCGATTTATGAGAAATTACGATAAAATTGCTATTTTAAACTTGCAAAAACATAGAAAAACGCTGTTTTTAACTATTCAAACTGATAAATTCATATTTCTTTCTTGCGAAACGGCGATTTATGAGAAATGACGATAAAATTGCTGTTTTAAACTTGCAAAAACATAGAAAAACGATGTTTTGAACTATTCAAACTGACAAATTCATGTTTTATGGGGTAAATAGCTCCGTGTTAACGTGTCGGACTGTGGATCGTGAGATCCTCAGTTCGAATCCCAGTGCAGACAGTTACAAATTTAAATTTACCCCTGTGGTTCCCCCTCCACTAACATCTTTGGGGGCTATGACTTGACGGCTGGTAACCGCACTTCATACGCAAAAATATATCACTTACCGAGATCTGCGTAAGCAGAGTGCCACACCCGCAATGGGTAAAAGGCGTGATAATATATTTATTTATTTTATTTAAATTCATGTTTCTTTCGTGTGAAACGGCGATTTATGAGAAATGACGATAAAATTGCTGTTTTCAACTTGCAAAAACATAGAAAAACGCTGTTTTGAACTATTCAAACTGACAAATTCATGTTTCTTTCGTGCGAAACGGCGATTTATGAGAAATGACAGAAAAATTGCTGTTTTAAACTTGCAAAAACATAGAAAAACGCTGTTTTCAACTATTCAAACTGATAAATTCATGTTTCTTACGTTCCAAACGGTGGATTTTTGTGAAATCACGATAAAATTGCTGTTTTAAACTTGCAAAAACATAAAAAACGCTGTTTTCAACTATTCAAACTGACAAATTCATGTTTCTTCCGTGCGAAACGGCGATTTATGAGAAATTACGATAAAATTGCTGTTTTAAACTTGCAAAAACATAAAAAAACCCTGTTTTGAACTATTCAAACTGACAAATTCATGTTTCTTTCGTGCGAAACGGCGATTTATGATAAATGACGATAAAATTGCTGTTTTAAACTTGCAAAAACATAGAAAAACGCTGTTTTAAACTATTCAAACTGACAATTCATGTTTCTTTCGTGTGAAACGGCGAGTTATGAGAAATGACGATAAAATTGCTGTTTTAAACTTGCAAAAACATAGAAAAACGCTGTTTTGAACTATTCAAACTGACAAATTCATGTTTCTTTCGTGCGAAACGGCGATTTATGAGAAATGACGATAAAATTGCTGTTTTAAACTTGCAAAAACATAGAAAAACGCTGTTTTTCAACTATTCAAATTGATAAATTCATGTTTCTTACGTTCGAAACGGTGGATTTTTGTGAAATAACGATAAAATTGCTTTTTTAAACTTGCAAAAACATAGAAAAACGCTGTTTTGAACTATTCAAAATGATAAATTCATGTTTCTTACGTTGGAAATAGTGGATTTTTGTGAAATCACGTTAAAATTGCTGTTTTATACTTGCAAAAACATTGAAAAACGATGTTTTTAACCATTCAAACTGACAAATTCATGTTTCTTCCGTGCGAAACGGCGATTTATGAGAAATGACGATAAAATTGCTGTTTTAAACTTGCAAAAACATAGAAAAACGCTGTTTTGAACTATTCAAACTGACAAATTCATGTTTCTTTCGTGCGAAACGGCGATTTATGAGAAATGACGATAAATTGCTGTTTTAAACTTGCAAAAACATAGAAAAACACTGTTTTCAACTATTCAAACTGATAAATTTATGTTTCTTACGTTCCAAACGGTGGATTTTTGTGAAATCACGATAAAATTGCTGTTTTAAACTTGCAAAAACATTGAAAAACGCTGTTTTCAACTATTCAAACTGACAAATTCATGTTTCTTCCGTGCGAAACGGCGATTTATGAGAAATGACGATAAAATTGCTGTTTTAAACTTGCAAAAACATAGAAAAACGCTGTTTTGAACTATTCAAACTGACAAATTCGTGTTTCTTTCGTGTGTAACGGCGATTTATGAGAAATGACGATAAAATTGCTGTTTTAATCTTGCAAAAACATAGAAAAACGCTGTTTTGAACTATTCAAACTGACAAATTCATGTTTCTTCGTGCGAAACGGCGATTTATGAGAAATGACGATAAAATTGCTGTTTTAAACTTGCAAAAACATAGAAAAACGCTGTTTTGAACTATTCAAACTGACAAATTCATGTTTCTTTCGTGTGAAACGGCGATTTATGAGAAATGACGATAAAATATCTGTTTTAAACTTGCAAAAACATAGAAAAACACTGTTTTGAACTACTCAAACTGACAAATTCATGTTTCTTCCGTGCGAAACGGCGATTTATGAGAAATTACTATAAAATTGCTGTTTTAAACTTGCAAAAACATAGAAAAACGCTGTTTTGAACTATTCAAACTGACAAATTCATGTTTCTTTCGTGTGAAACGGCGATTTATGAGAAATGACGATAAAATTGCTGTTTTAAACTTGCAAAAACCTAGAAAAACGCTGTTTAAACTATTCAAACTGACAAATTCATGTTTCTTACGTTGGAAACGGTGGATTTTTGTGAAATCCCGTTAAAATTGCTGTTTTAAACTTGTAAAAACATTTAAAAACGATGTTTTGAACTATTCAAACTGACAAATTCATGTTTCTTCCGTGCGAAACAACGATTTATGAGAAATTACTATAAAATTGCTGTTTTAAACTTGCAAAAACATAGAAAAACGCTTTTTTGAACTATTCAAGCTGACAAATTCATGTTTCTTTCGTGTGAAACGGCGATTTATGCGAAATTACGATAAAATTGCTGTTTTAAACTTGCAAAAACATAGAAAAACGCTGTTTTTAACTATTCAAACTGATAACTTCATATTTCTTTCGTGCGAAACAGCGATTTATGAGAAATGACGATAAAATTGCTGTTTTAAACTTGCAAAAACATAGAAAAACGCTGTTTTGAACTATTCAAAATGACAAATTCATGTTTTATGGGGTAAATAGCTCCGTGGTAACGTGTCGGACTGTGGATCGTGAGATCCTCAGTTCGAATCCCACTGCCGACAGTTACAAATTTAAATTTACCCCTGTGGTTCCCCCTCCACTAACATCTTTGGGGGCTATGACTTGACGACTGGTAACCGCACTTCATACGCAAAAATATATCACTTACCGAGATCTGCGTAAGCAGAGTGCCACAGCCGCAATGGGTAAAAGGCGTGATGATATATTTATTTATTTTATTTAAATTAATGTTTCTTTCGTGTGAAACGGCTATTTATGAGAAATGACGATAAAATTGCTGTTTTAAACTTGCAAAAACATAGAAAAACCCTGTTTTGAACTATTCAAACTGACAAATTCATGTTTCTTTCGTGTGACACGGCGATTTATGAGAAATGACGATAAAATTGCTGTTTTCAACTTGCAAAAACATAGAAAAACGCTGTTTTGAACTATTCGAACTGACAAATTCATGTTTCTTTCGTGCGAAACGGCGATTTATGAGAAATGACAATAAAATTGCTGTTTTAAACTTGTAAAAACATAGAAAAACGCTGTTTTGAACTACTCAAACTGACAAATTCATGTTTCTTCCGTGCGAAACGGCGATTTATGAGAAATTACTATAAAATTGCTGTTTTAAACTTGCAAAAACATAGAAAAACGCTGTTTTCAACTATTCAAACTGATAAATTCATGTTTCTTACGTTCCAAACGGTGGATTTTTGTGAAATCACGATAAAATTGCTGTTTTAAACTTGCAAAAACATAAAAAACGCTGTTTTGAACTATTCAAACTGACAAATTCGTGTTTCTTTCGTGTGAAACGGCGATTTATGAGAAATGACGATAAAATTGCTGTTTTAATCTAGCAAAAAAACATAGAAAAACGCTGTTTTGAACTATTCAAACTGACAAATTCATGTTTCTTGGTGCGAAACGGCGATTTATGAGAAATGACGATAAAATTGCTGTTTTAAACTTGCAAAAACATAGAAAAACGCAGTTTTCAACTATTCAAACTGATAAATTCATGTTTCTATCGTTCGAAACGGTGGATTTTTGTGAAATCACGATAAAATTGCTGTTTTAAACTTGCAAAAACATTGAAAAACGCTGTTTTCAACTATTCAAACTGACAAATTCATGTTTCTTCCGTGCGAAACGGCGATTTATGAGAAATTACGATAAAATTGCTGTTTTAAATTTGCAAAAACATAGAAAAACGCTGTTTTGAACTATTCAAACTGACAAATTCATGTTTCTTTCGTGTGAAACGGCGATTTATGAGAAATGACGATAAAATTGCTGTTTTAAACTTGCAAAAACATAGAAAAACGCTGTTTTGAACTATTCAAACTGACAAATTCGTGTTTCTTTCGTGTGAAACGGCGATTTATGAGAAATGACGATAAAATTGCTGTTTTAATCTTGCAAAAACATAGAAAAACGCTGTTTTGAACTATTCAAACTGACAAATTCATGTTTCTTTCGTGTGAAACGGCGATTTATGAAAAATGACGATAAAATTGCTGTTTTAAACTTGCAAAAACATAGAAAAACGCTGTTTTGAACTATTCAAACTGACAAATTCATGTTTCTTACGTTGGAAACGGTGGATTTTTGTGAAATCCCGTTAAAATTGCTGTTTTAAACTTGCAAAAACATTGAAAAACGATGTTTTCAACTATTCAAACTACAAATTCATGTTTCTTCCGTGCGAAACAACGATTTATGAGAAATTACTATAAAATTGCTGTTTTAAACTTGCAAAAACATAGAAAAACGCTGTTTTGAACTATTCAAACTGACAAATTCATGTTTCTTTCGTGTGAAACGGCGATTTATGCGAAATTACGATAAAATTGCTGTTTTAAACTTGCAAAAACATAGAAAAACGCTGTTTTTAACTATTCAAACTGATAACTTCATATTTCTTTCGTGCGAAACAGCGATTTATGAGAAATGACGATAAAATTGCTGTTTTAAACTTGCAAAAACATAGAAAAACGCTGTTTTGAACTATTCCAACTGACAAATTCATGTTTTATGGGGTAAATAGCTCCGTGGTAACGTGTCGGACTGTGGATCGTGAGATCCTCAGTTCGAATCCCACTGCCGACAGTTACAAATTTAAATTTACCCCTGTGGTTCCCCCTCCACTAACATCTTTGGGGGCTATGACTTGACGGCTGGTAACCGCACTTCATACGCAAAAATATATCACTTACCGAGATCTGCGTAAGCAGAGTGCCACACCCGCAATGGGTAAAAGGCGTGATGATATATTTATTTATTTTATTTAAATTAATGTTTCTTTCGTGTGAAACGGCGATTTATGAGAAATGACGATAAAATTGCTGTTTTAAACTTGCAAAAACATAGAAAAACCCTGTTTTGAACTATTCAAACTGACAAATTCATGTTTATTTCGTGTGAAACGGCGATTTATGAGAAATGACGATAAAATTGCTGTTTTCAACTTGCAAAAACATAGAAAAACGCTGTTTTGAACTATTCAAACTGACAAATTCATGTTTCTTTCGTGCGAAACGGCGATTTATGAGAAATGACAATAAAATTGCTGTTTTAAACTTGCAAAAACATAGAAAAACGCAGTTTTCAACTCTCCAAACTGATAAATTCATGTTTCTTACGTTCAAAACCGTGGATTTTTGTGAAATCACGATAAAATTGCTGTTTTAAACTTGCAAAAACATAAAAAACGCTGCTTTCAACTATTCAAACTGACAAATTCATGTTTCTTCCGTGCGAAACGGCGATTTATGAGAAATTACGATAAAATTGCTGTTTTAAACTTGCAAAAACATAGAAAAACGCTGTTTTGAACTATTCAAACTGACAAATTCATGTTTCTTTCGTGTGAAACGGCGATTTATGAGAAATGACGATAAAATTGCTGTTTTAAACTTGCAAAAACATAGAAAAACGCTGTTTTGAACTATTCAAACTGACAAATTCATGTTTCTTTCGTGCGAAACGGCGATTTATGAGAAAAGACGATAAAATTGCTGTTTTAAACTTGCAAAAACATAGAAAAACGCTGTTTTGAACTATTCAAACTGACAAATTCGTGTTTCTTTCGTGTGAAACGGCGATTTATGAGAAATGACGATAAAATTGCTGTTTTAATCATGCAAAAACATAGAAAAACGTTGTTTTGAACTATTCAAACTGACAAATTCATGTTTCTTCGTGCGAAACGGCGATTTATGAGAAATTACGATAAAATTGCTGTTTTAAACTTGCAAAAACATAGAAAAACGCAGTTTTCAACTATTCAAACTGATAAATTCATGTTTCTTACGTTCGAAACGGTGGATTTTTGTGAAATCACGATAAAATTGCTGTTTTAAACTTGCAAAAACATTGAAAAACGCTGTTTTCAACTATTCAAACTGACAAATTCATGTTTCTTCCGTGCGAAACGGCGATTTATGAGAAATTACGATAAAATTGCTGTTTTATACTTGCAAAAACATAGAAAAACGCTGTTTTGAACTATTCAAACTGACAAATTCATGTTTCTTTCGTGTGAAACGGCGATTTATGAGAAATGACGATAAAATTGCTGTTTTAAACTTGCAAAAACTTAGAAAAACCCTGTTTTGAACTATTCAAACTTACAAATTCATGTTTCTTTCGTGCGAAACGGCGATTTATGATAAATGACGATAAAATTGCTGTTTTAAACTTGCAAAAACATAGAAAAACGCTGTTTTGAACTATTCAAACTGACAACTTCATGTTTCTTTCGTGTGAAACGGCGATTTATGAGAAATGACGATAAAATTGCTGTTTTAAACTTGCAAAAACATAGAAAAACGCTGTTTTGAACTATTCAAACTGACAAATTCATGTTTCTTTCGTGTGAACTGGCGATTTACGAGAAATGACGATAAAATTGCTGTTTTAAACTTGCAAAAACATAGAAAAACGCTGTTTTGAGCTATTCAAACTGACAAATTCATGTTTCTTTCGTGCGAAACGGCGATTTATGAGAAATGACGATAAAATTGCTGTTTTAAACTTGCAAAAACATAGAAAAACGCTGTTTTCAACTATTCAAACTGATAAATTCATGTTTCTTTCGTGTGAAACGGCGATTTATGAGAAATGACGATAAAATTGCTGTTTTAAACTTGCAAAAACATAGAAAAACGCTGTTTTGAACTATTTAAACTGACAAATTCATGTTTCTTTCGTGCGAAACGGCGATTTATGAGAAATGACGATAAAATTGCTGTTTTAAGTTTGCAAAAACATAGAAAAACGCTGTTTTGAACTATTCAAACTGACAAATTCGTGTTTCTTTCGTGTGAAACGGCGATTTATGAGAAATGACGATAAAATTGCTGTTTTAATCTTGCAAAAACATAGAAAAACGCTGTTTTGAAGTAATTCATACTGACAAATTCATGTATCTTCGTGCGAAACGGCGATTTATGAGAAATGACGATAAAATTGCTGTTTTAAACTTGCAAAAACATAGAAAAACGCAGTTTTCAACTATTCAAACTAATAAATTCATGTTTCTTACGTTCGAAACGGTGGATTTTTGTGAAATCACGATAAATTTGCTGTTTTAAACTTGCAAAAATATAGAAAAACGCTGTTTTCAACTATTCAAACTGATTAATTCATGTTTCTTACGTTGGAAACGGTGGATTTTTGTAAAATCACGATAAAATTGCTGTTTTAATCTTGCAAAAACATAGAAAACGCAGTTTTGAACTATCCAAACTGATAAATTCATGTTTTACGTTGGAAACGGTGGATTTTTGTGAAATCACGATAAAATTGCTGTCTTAAACTTGCAAAAACATTGAAAATCGCTGTTTTCAACTATTCAAACTGACAAATTCATGTTTCTTCCGTGCGAAACGGCGATTTATGAGAAACTACGATAAAATTGCTGTTTTAAACTTGCAAAAACATAGAAAAACGCTGTTTTGAACTATTCAAACGGACAAATTCATGTTTCTTTCGTGTGAAACGGCGATTTATTAGAAATGACGATAAAATTGCTGTTTTAAACTTGCAAAAACATAGAAAAACGCTGTTTTGAACTATTCAAACTGACAAATTCATGTTTCTTTCGTGTGAAACGGCGATTTATAAGAAATGACGATAAAATTGCTGTTTTAAACTTGCAAAAACATAGAAAAACGCTCTTTTGAACTATTCAAACTGACAAATTCATGTTTCTTACGTGTGAAACGGCGATTTATGAGAAATGACGATAAAATTGCTGTTTTAAATTTGCAAAAACATAGAAAAACGCTGTTTTTAACTATTCAAACTGACAAATTTATGTTTCTTTCGTGCGAAACGGCGATTTATGAGAAATGACGATAAAATTGCTGTTTTAAACTTGAAAAACATAGAAAAACGCTGTTTTCAACTATTCAAACTGATAAATTCATGTTTCTTACGTTCCAAACGGTGGATTTTTGTGAAATCACGATAAAATTGCTGTTTTAAACTTGCAAAAACATTGAAAAACGATGTTTTGATTTACTCAAACTGACAAATTCATGTTTCTTCCGTGCGAAACGGCGATTTATGAGAAATTACGATAAAATTGCTGTTTTAAACTTGCAAAAACATAGAAAAACGCTGTTTTGAACTATTCAAAATGACAAATTCATGTTTCTTTCGTGTGAAACGGCGATTTATGAGAAATGACGATAAAATTGCTGTTTTAAACTTGCAAAAACATAGAAAAACACTGTTTTGAACTACTCAAACTGACAACTTCATGTTTCTTTCGTGTGAAACGGCGATTTATGAGAAATGACGATAAAATTGCTGTTTTAAACTTGCAAAAACATAGAAAAACGCTGTTATGAACTATTCAAACTGACAAATTCATGTTTCTTTCGTGCGAAACGGCGATTTATGAGAAATTACGATAAAATTGCTGTTTTAAACTTGCAAAAACATAGAAAAACGCTGTTTTCAACTATTCAAACTGATAAATTCATGTTTCTTACGTTCGAAACGGTGGATTTTTGTGAAATCACGATAAAATTGCTGTTTTAAACTTGCAAAAACATAGAAAAACGCTGTTTTGAACTATTCAAAATGATAAATTCATGTTTCTTACGTTGGAAATGGTGGATTTTTGTGAAATCACGTTAAAATTGCTGTTTTATACTTGCAAAAACATTGAAAAACGATGTTTTTAACCATTCAAACTGACAAATTCATGTTTCTTCCGTGCGAAACGGCGATTTATGAGAAATGACGATAAAATTGCTGTTTTAAACTTGCAAAAACATAGAAAAACGCTGTTTTGAACTATTCAAACTGACAAATTCATGTTTCTTTCGTGCGAAACGGCGATTTATGAGAAATGACGATAAATTGCTGTTTTAAACTTGCAAAAACATAGAAAAACACTGTTTTCAACTATTCAAACTGATAAATTTATGTTTCTTACGTTCCAAACGGTGGATTTTTGTGAAATCACGATAAAATTGCTGTTTTAAACTTGCAAAAACATTGAAAAACGCTGTTTTCAACTATTCAAACTGACAAATTCATGTTTCTTCCGTGCGAAACGGCGATTTATGAGAAATGACGATAAAATTGCTGTTTTAAACTTGCAAAAACATAGAAAAACGCTGTTTTGAACTATTCAAACTGACAAATTCGTGTTTCTTTCGTGTGTAACGGCGATTTATGAGAAATGACGATAAAATTGCTGTTTTAATCTTGCAAAAACATAGAAAAACGCTGTTTTGAACTATTCAAACTGACAAATTCATGTTTCTTCGTGCGAAACGGCGATTTATGAGAAATGACGATAAAATTGCTGTTTTAAACTTGCAAAAACATAGAAAAACGCTGTTTTGAACTATTCAAACTGACAAATTCATGTTTCTTTCGTGTGAAACGGCGATTTATGAGAAATGACGATAAAATTGCTGTTTTAAACTTGCAAAAACATAGAAAAACGCTGTTTTGAACTATTCAAACTGACAAATTCATGTTTCTTTCGTGTGAAACGGCGATTTATGAGAAATGACGATAAAATTGCTGTTTTAAACTTGAAAAACATAGAAAAACGCTGTTTTCAACTATTCAAACTGATAAATTCATGTTTCTTACGTTCCAAACGGTGGATTTTTGTGAAATCACGATAAAATTGCTGTTTTAAACTTGCAAAAACATTGAAAAACGATGTTTTGATTTACTCAAACTGACAAATTCATGTTTCTTCCGTGCGAAACGGCGATTTATGAGAAATTACGATAAAATTGCTGTTTTAAACTTGCAAAAACATAGAAAAACGCTGTTTTGAACTATTCAAAATGACAAATTCATGTTTCTTTCGTGTGAAACGGCGATTTATGAGAAATGACGATAAAATTGCTGTTTTAAACTTGCAAAAACATAGAAAAACACTGTTTTGAACTACTCAAACTGACAACTTCATGTTTCTTTCGTGTGAAACGGCGATTTATGAGAAATGACGATAAAATTGCTGTTTTAAACTTGCAAAAACATAGAAAAACGCTGTTATGAACTATTCAAACTGACAAATTCATGTTTCTTTCGTGCGAAACGGCGATTTATGAGAAATTACGATAAAATTGCTGTTTTAAACTTGCAAAAACATAGAAAAACGCTGTTTTCAACTATTCAAACTGATAAATTCATGTTTCTTACGTTCGAAACGGTGGATTTTTGTGAAATCACGATAAAATTGCTGTTTTAAACTTGCAAAAACATAGAAAAACGCTGTTTTGAACTATTCAAAATGATAAATTCATGTTTCTTACGTTGGAAATGGTGGATTTTTGTGAAATCACGTTAAAATTGCTGTTTTATACTTGCAAAAACATTGAAAAACGATGTTTTTAACCATTCAAACTGACAAATTCATGTTTCTTCCGTGCGAAACGGCGATTTATGAGAAATGACGATAAAATTGCTGTTTTAAACTTGCAAAAACATAGAAAAACGCTGTTTTGAACTATTCAAACTGACAAATTCATGTTTCTTTCGTGCGAAACGGCGATTTATGAGAAATGACGATAAATTGCTGTTTTAAACTTGCAAAAACATAGAAAACCACTGTTTTCAACTATTCAAACTGATAAATTTATGTTTCTTACGTTCCAAACGGTGGATTTTTGTGAAATCACGATAAAATTGCTGTTTTAAACTTGCAAAAACATTGAAAAACGCTGTTTTCAACTATTCAAACTGACAAATTCATGTTTCTTCCGTGCGAAACGGCGATTTATGAGAAATGACGATAAAATTGCTGTTTTAAACTTGCAAAAACATAGAAAAACGCTGTTTTGAACTATTCAATTTGACAAATTCGTGTTTCTTTCGTGTGTAACGGCGATTTATGAGAAATGACGATAAAATTGCTGTTTTAATCTTGCAAAAACATAGAAAAACGCTGTTTTGAAATATTCAAACTGACAAATTCATGTTTCTTCGTGCGAAACGGCGATTTATGAGAAATGACGATAAAATTGCTGTTTTAAACTTGCAAAAACATAGAAAAACGCTGTTTTGAACTATTCAAACTGACAAATTCATGTTTCTTTCGTGTGAAACGGCGATTTATGAGAAATGACGATAAAATTGCTGTTTTAAACTTGCAAAAACATAGAAAAACGCTGTTTTGAACTATTCAAACTGACAAATTCATGTTTCTTTCGTGTGAAACGGCGATTTATGAGAAATGACGATAAAATATCTGTTTTAAACTTGCAAAAACATAGAAAAACACTGTTTTGAACTACTCAAACTGACAAATTCATGTTTCTTCCGTGCGAAACGGCGATTTATGAGAAATTACTATAAAATTGCTGTTTTAAACTTGCAAAAACATAGAAAAACGCTGTTTTGAACTATTCAAACTGACAAATTCATGTTTCTTTCGTGTGAAACGGCGATTTATGAGAAATGACGATAAAATTGCTGTTTTAAACTTGCAAAAACATAGAAAAACGCTGTTTAAACTATTCAAACTGACAAATTCATGTTTCTTACGTTGGAAACGGTGGATTTTTGTGAAATCCCGTTAAAATTGCTGTTTTAAACTTGTAAAAACATTTAAAAACGATGTTTTGAACTATTCAAACTGACAAATTCATGTTTCTTCCGTGCGAAACAACGATTTATGAGAAATTACTATAAAATTACTGTTTTAAACTTGCAAAAACATAGAAAAACGCTTTTTTGAACTATTCAAGCTGACAAATTCATGTTTCTTTCGTGTGAAACGGCGATTTATGCGAAATTACGATAAAATTGCTGTTTTAAACTTGCAAAAACATAGAAAAACGCTGTTTTTAACTATTCAAACTGATAACTTCATATTTCTTTCGTGCGAAACAGCGATTTATGAGAAATGACGATAAAATTGCTGTTTTAAACTTGCAAAAACATAGAAAAACGCTGTTTTGAACTATTCAAAATGACAAATTTATGTTTTATGGGGTAAATAGCTCCGTGGTAACGTGTCGGACTGTGGATCGTGAGATCCTCAGTTCGAATCCCACTGCCGACAGTTACAAATTTAAATTTACCCCTGTGGTTCCCCCTCCACTAACATCTTTGGGGGCTATGACTTGACGACTGGTAACCGCACTTCATACGCAAAAATATATCACTTACCGAGATCTGCGTAAGCAGAGTGCCACAGCCGCAATGGGTAAAAGGCGTGATGATATATTTATTTATTTTATTTAAATTAATGTTTCTTTCGTGTGAAACGGCGATTTATGAGAAATGACGATAAAATTGCTGTTTTAAACTTGCAAAAACATAGAAAAACGCTGTTTTGAACTATTCAAACTGACAAATTCGTGTTTCTTTCGTGTGAAACGGCGATTTATGAGAAATGACGATAAAATTGCTGTTTTAATCATGCAAAAACATAGAAAAACGTTGTTTTGAACTATTCAAACTGACAAATTCATGTTTCATCGTGCGAAACGGCGATTTATGAGAAATTACGATAAAATTGCTGTTTTAAACTTGCAAAAACATAGAAAAACGCAGTTTTCAACTATTCAAACTGATAAATTCATGTTTCTTACGTTCGAAACGGTGGATTTTTGTGAAATCACGATAAAATTGCTGTTTTAAACTTGCAAAAACATTGAAAAACGCTGTTTTCAACTATTCAAACTGACAAATTCATGTTTCTTCCGTGCGAAACGGCGATTTATGATAAATTACGATAAAATTGCTGTTTTATACTTGCAAAAACATAGAAAAACGCTGTTTTGAACTATTCAAACTGACAAATTCATGTTTCTTTCGTGTGAAACGGCGATTTATGAGAAATGACGATAAAATTGCTGTTTTAAACTTGCAAAAACTTAGAAAAACCCTGTTTTGAACTATTCAAACTTACAAATTCATGTTTCTTTCGTGCGAAACGGCGATTTATGATAAATGACGATAAAATTGCTGTTTTAAACTTGCAAAAACATAGAAAAACGCTGTTTTGAACTATTCAAACTGACAACTTCATGTTTCTTTCGTGTGAAACGGCGATTTATGAGAAATGACGATAAAATTGCTGTTTTAAACTTGCAAAAACATAGAATAACGCTGTTTTGAACTATTCAAACTGACAAATTCATGTTTCTTTCGTGCGAAACGGCGATTTATGAGAAATTACGATAAAATTGCTGTTTTAAACTTGCAAAAACATAGAAAAACGCTGTTTTCAACTATTCAAACTGATAAATTCATGTTTCTTACGTTCGAAACGGTGGATTTTTGTGAAATCACGATAAAATTGCTGTTTTAATCTTGCAAAAACATAGAAAAACGCTGTTTTGAACTATTCAAACTGATAAATTCATGTTTCTTACGTTGGAAACGGTGGATTTTTATGAAATCACGTTAAAATTGCTGTTCTAAACTTGCAAAAACATTGAAAAACGATGTTTTTAACTATTCAAACTGACAAATTCATGTTTCTTCCGTGCGAAACGGCGATTTATGAGAAATGACGATAAAATTGCTGTTTTAAACTTGCAAAAACATAGAAAAACGCTGTTTTGAACTATTCAAACTGACAAATTCATGTTTCTTTCGTGTGAACTGGCGATTTACGAGAAATGACGATAAAATTGCTGTTTTAAACTTGCAAAAACATAGAAAAACGCTGTTTTGAGCTATTCAAACTGACAAATTCATGTTTCTTTCGTGCGAAACGGCGATTTATGAGAAATGACGATAAAATTGCTGTTTTAAACTTGCAAAAACATAGAAAAACGCTGTTTTCAACTATTCAAACTGATAAATTCATGTTTCTTTCGTGTGAAACGGCGATTTATGAGAAATGACGATAAAATTGCTGTTTTAAACTTGCAAAAACATAGAAAAACGCTGTTTTGAACTATTCAAACTGACAAATTCATGTTTCTTTCGTGCGAAACGGCGATTTATGAGAAATGACGATAAAATTGCTGTTTTAAGTTTGCAAAAACATAGAAAAACGCTGTTTTGAACTATTCAAACTGACAAATTCGTGTTTCCTTCGTGTGAAACGGCGATTTATGAGAAATGACGATAAAATTGCTGTTTTAATCTTGCAAAAACATAGAAAAACGCTGTTTTGAAGTAATTCATACTGACAAATTCATGTATCTTCGTGCGAAACGGCGATTTATGAGAAATGACGATAAAATTGCTGTTTTAAACTTGCAAAAACATAGAAAAACGCAGTTTTCAACTATTCAAACTAATAAATTCATGTTTCTTACGTTCGAAACGGTGGATTTTTGTGAAATCACGATAAATTTGCTGTTTTAAACTTGCAAAAATATAGAAAAACGCTGTTTTCAACTATTCAAACTGATTAATTCATGTTTCTTACGTTGGAAACGGTGGATTTTTGTGAAATCACGATAAAATTGCTGTTTTAAACTTGCAAAAACATAAAAAACGCTGCTTTCAACTATTCAAACTGACAAATTCATGTTTCTTCCGTGCGAAACGGCGATTTATGAGAAATTACGATAAAATTGCTGTTTTAAACTTGCAAAAACATAGAAAAACGCTGTTTTGAACTATTCAAACTGACAAATTCATGTTTCTTTCGTGTGAAACGGCGATTTATGAGAAATGACGATAAAATTGCTGTTTTAAACTTGCAAAAACATAGAAAAACGCTGTTTTGAACTATTCAAACTGACAAATTCATGTTTCTTTCGTGCGAAACGGCGATTTATGAGAAAAGACGATAAAATTGCTGTTTTAAACTTGCAAAAACATAGAAAAACGCTGTTTTGAACTATTCAAACTGACAAATTCGTGTTTCTTTCGTGTGAAACGGCGATTTATGAGAAATGACGATAAAATTGCTGTTTTAATCATGCAAAAACATAGAAAAACGTTGTTTTGAACTATTCAAACTGACAAATTCATGTTTCTTCGTGCGAAACGGCGATTTATGAGAAATTACGATAAAATTGCTGTTTTAAACTTGCAAAAACATAGAAAAACGCAGTTTTCAACTATTCAAACTGATAAATTCATGTTTCTTACGTTCGAAACGGTGGATTTTTGTGAAATCACGATAAAATTGCTGTTTTAAACTTGCAAAAACATTGAAAAACGCTGTTTTCAACTATTCAAACTGACAAATTCATGTTTCTTCCGTGCGAAACGGCGATTTATGAGAAATTACGATAAAATTGCTGTTTTATACTTGCAAAAACATAGAAAAACGCTGTTTTGAACTATTCAAACTGACAAATTCATGTTTCTTTCGTGTGAAACGGCGATTTATGAGAAATGACGATAAAATTACTGTTTTAAACTTGCAAAAACTTAGAAAAACCCTGTTTTGAACTATTCAAACTTACAAATTCATGTTTCTTTCGTGCGAAACGGCGATTTATGATAAATGACGATAAAATTGCTGTTTTAAACTTGCAAAAACATAGAAAAACGCTGTTTTGAACTATTCAAACTGACAACTTCATGTTTCTTTCGTGTGAAACGGCGATTTATGAGAAATGACGATAAAATTGCTGTTTTAAACTTGCAAAAACATAGAAAAACGCTGTTTTGAACTATTCAAACTGACAAATTCATGTTTCTTTCGTGCGAAACGGCGATTTATGAGAAATGACGATAAAATTGCTGTTTTAAACTTGCAAAAACATAGAAAAACGCTGTTTTCAACTATTCAAACTGATAAATTCATGTTTCTTACGTTCGAAACGGTGGATTTTTGTGAAATCACGATAAAATTGCTGTTTTAATCTTGCAAAAACATAGAAAAACGCTGTTTTGAACTATTCAAACTGACAAATTCATGTTTCTTTCGTGCGAAACGGCGATTTATGAGAAATGACGATAAAATTGCTGTTTTAATCTTGCAAAAACATAGAAAAACGCTGTTTTGAAGTAATTCATACTGACAAATTCATGTATCTTCGTGCGAAACGGCGATTTATGAGAAATGACGATAAAATTGCTGTTTTAAACTTGCAAAAACATAGAAAAACGCAGTTTTCAACTATTCAAACTAATAAATTCATGTTTCTTACGTTCGAAACGGTGGATTTTTGTGAAATCACGATAAATTTGCTGTTTTAAACTTGCAAAAATATAGAAAAACGCTGTTTTCAACTATTCAAACTGATTAATTCATGTTTCTTACGTTGGAAACGGTGGATTTTTGTGAAATCACGATAAAATTGCTGTTTTAAACTTGCAAAAACATAGAAAACGCAGTTTTGAACTACTCAAACTGACAAATTCATGTTTCTTCCGTGCGAAACGGCGATTTATGAGAAATTACTATAAAATTGCTGTTATAAACTTGCAAAAACATAGAAAAACGCTGTTTTGAACTATTCAAACTGACAAATTCATGTTTCTTTCGTGCGAAACGGCGATTTATGAGAAATTACGATAAAATTGCTGTTTTAAACTTGCAAAAACATAGAAAAACGCTGTTTTCAACTATTCAAACTGATAAATTCATGTTTCTTACGTTCGAAACGGTGGATTTTTGTGAAATCACGATAAAATTGCTGTTTTAATCTTGCAAAAACATAGAAAAACGCTGTTTTGAACTATTCAAACTGATAAATTCATGTTTCTTACGTTGGAAACGGTGGATTTTTATGAAATCACGTTAAAATTGCTGTTCTAAACTTGCAAAAACATTGAAAAACGATGTTTTTAACTATTCAAACTGACAAATTCATGTTTCTTCCGTGCGAAACGGCGATTTATGAGAAATGACGATAAAATTGCTGTTTTAAACTTGCAAAAACATAGAAAAACGCTGTTTTGAACTATTCAAACTGACAAATTCATGTTTCTTTCGTGTGAACTGGCGATTTACGAGAAATGACGATAAAATTGCTGTTTTAAACTTGCAAAAACATAGAAAAACGCTGTTTTGAGCTATTCAAACTGACAAATTCATGTTTCTTTCGTGCGAAACGGCGATTTATGAGAAATGACGATAAAATTGCTGTTTTAAACTTGCAAAAACATAGAAAAACGCTGTTTTCAACTATTCAAACTGATAAATTCATGTTTCTTTCGTGTGAAACGGCGATTTATGAGAAATGACGATAAAATTGCTGTTTTAAACTTGCAAAAACATAGAAAAACGCTGTTTTGAACTATTCAAACTGACAAATTCATGTTTCTTTCGTGCGAAACGGCGATTTATGAGAAATGACGATAAAATTGCTGTTTTAAGTTTGCAAAAACATAGAAAAACGCTGTTTTGAACTATTCAAACTGACAAATTCGTGTTTCTTTCGTGTGAAACGGCGATTTATGAGAAATGACGATAAAATTGCTGTTTTAATCTTGCAAAAACATAGAAAAACGCTGTTTTGAAGTAATTCATACTGACAAATTCATGTATCTTCGTGCGAAACGGCGATTTATGAGAAATGACGATAAAATTGCTGTTTTAAACTTGCAAAAACATAGAAAAACGCAGTTTTCAACTATTCAAACTAATAAATTCATGTTTCTTACGTTCGAAACGGTGGATTTTTGTGAAATCACGATAAATTTGCTGTTTTAAACTTGCAAAAATATAGAAAAACGCTGTTTTCAACTATTCAAACTGATTAATTCATGTTTCTTACGTTGGAAACGGTGGATTTTTGTGAAATCACGATAAAATTGCTGTTTTAAACTTGCAAAAACATAGAAAACGCAGTTTTGAACTATCCAAACTGATAAATTCATGTTTTACGTTGGAAACGGTGGATTTTTGTGAAATCACGATAAAATTGCTGTCTTAAACTTGCAAAAACATTGAAAATCGCTGTTTTCAACT
This sequence comes from Poecilus cupreus, assembly GCA_963942605.1. NCBI lineage: Eukaryota > Metazoa > Arthropoda > Insecta > Coleoptera > Carabidae > Poecilus > Poecilus cupreus. Next base: position 40,904 of record CAWWDY010002210.1, on the reverse strand, counting down.
ATTCAAACTGACAAATTCATGTTTCTTCCGTGCGAAACGGCGATTTATGAGAAACTACGATAAAATTGCTGTTTTAAACTTGCAAAAACATAGAAAAACGCTGTTTTGAACTATTCAAACGGACAAATTCATGTTTCTTTCGTGTAAAACGGCGATTTATTAGAAATGACGATAAAATTGCTGTTTTAAACTTGCAAAAACATAGAAAAACGCTCTTTTGAACTATTCAAACTGACAAATTCATGTTTCTTACGTGTGAAACGGCGATTTATGAGAAATGACGATAAAATTGCTGTTTTAAATTTGCAAAAACATAGAAAAACGCTGTTTTGAACTATTCAAACTGACAAATTTATGTTTCTTTCGTGCGAAACGGCGATTTATGAGAAATGACGATAAAATTGCTGTTTTAAACTTGAAAAACATAGAAAAACGCTGTTTTCAACTATTCAAACTGATAAATTCATGTTTCTTACGTTCCAAACGGTGGATTTTTGTGAAATCACGATAAAATTGCTGTTTTAAACTTGCAAAAACATTGAAAAACGATGTTTTGATTTACTCAAACTGACAAATTCATGTTTCTTCCGTGCGAAACGGCGATTTATGAGAAATTACGATAAAATTGCTGTTTTAAACTTGCAAAAACATAGAAAAACGCTGTTTTGAACTATTCAAAATGACAAATTCATGTTTCTTTCGTGTGAAACGGCGATTTATGAGAAATGACGATAAAATTGCTGTTTTAAACTTGCAAAAACATAGAAAAACACTGTTTTGAACTACTCAAACTGACAACTTCATGTTTCTTTCGTGTGAAACGGCGATTTATGAGAAATGACGATAAAATTGCTGTTTTAAACTTGCAAAAACATAGAAAAACGCTGTTTTGAACTATTCAAACTGACAAATTCATGTTTCTTTCGTGCGAAACGGCGATTTATGAGAAATTACGATAAAATTGCTGTTTTAAACTTGCAAAAACATAGAAAAACGCTGTTTTCAACTATTCAAACTGATAAATCCATGTTTCTTACGTTCGAAACGGTGGATTTTTGTGAAATCACGATAAAATTGCTGTTTTAAACTTGCAAAAACATAGAAAAACGCTGTTTTGAACTATTCAAACTGATAAATTCATGTTTCTTACGTTGGAAACGGTGGATTTTTGTGAAATCACGTTAAAATTGCTGTTCTAAACTTGCAAAAACATTGAAAAACGATGTTTTTAACTATTCAAACTGACAAATTCATGTTTCTTCCGTGCGAAACGGCGATTTATGAGAAATGACGATAAAATTGCTGTTTTAAACTTGCAAAAACATAGAAAAACGCTGTTTTGAACTATTCAAACTGACAAATTCATGTTTCTTTCGTGTGAACTGGCGATTTACGAGAAATGACGATAAAATTGCTGTTTTAAACTTGCAAAAACATAGAAAAACGCTGTTTTGAGCTATTCAAACTGACAAATTCATGTTTCTTTCGTGCGAAACGGCGATTTATGAGAAATGACGATAAAATTGCTGTTTTAAACTTGCAAAACCATAGAAAAACGCTGTTTTCAACTATTCAAACTGATAAATTCATGTTTCTTACGTTCCAAACGGTGGATTTTTGTGAAATCACGATAAAATTGCTGTTTTAAACTTGCAAAAACATTGAAAAACGCTGTTTTCAACTATTCAAACTGACAAATTCATGTTTCTTCCGTGCGAAACGGCGATTTATGAGAAATTACGATAAAATTGCTGTTTTAAACTTGCAAAAACATAGAAAAACGCTGTTTTGAACTATTCAAACTGACAAATTCATGTTTCTTTCGTGTGAAACGGCGATTTATGAGAAATGACGATAAAATTGCTGTTTTAAACTTGCAAAAACATAGAAAAACGCTGTTTTGAACTATTCAAACTGACAAATTCATGTTTCTTTCGTGCGAAACGGCGACTTATGATAAATGACGTTAAAATTGCTGTTTTAAACTTGCAAAAACATAGAAAAACGCTTTTTTGAACTATTCAAACTGACAAATTCATGTTTCTTGCGTGTGAAACGGCGATTTATGAGAAATGACGATAAAATTGCTGTTTTAAACTTGCAAAAACATAGAAAAACGCTGTTTTGAACTATTCAAACTGACAAATTCATGTTTCTTTCGTGCGAAACGGCGATTTATGAGAAATGACGATAAAATTGCTGTTTTAAACTTGCAAAAACATAGAAAAACGCTGTTTTGAACTATTCAAACTGACAAATTCGTGTTTCTTTCGTGTGAAACGGCGATTTATGAGAAATGACGATAAAATTGCTGTTTTAATCTTGCAAAAACATAGAAAAACGCTGTTTTGAAGTAATTCATACTGACAAATTCATGTTTCTTCGTGCGAAACGGCGATTTATGAGAAATGACGATAAAATTGCTGTTTTAAACTTGCAAAAATATAGAAAAACGCTGTTTTCAACTATTCAAACTGATTAATTCATGTTTCTTACGTTGGAAACGGTGGATTTTTGTGAAATCACGATAAAATTACTGTTTTAAACTTGCAAAAACATAGAAAACGCAGTTTTGAACTATCCAAACTGATAAATTCATGTTTTTTACGTTGGAAACGGTGGATTTTTGTGAAATCACTATAAAATTGCTGTTTTAAACTTGCAAAAACATTGAAAATCGCTGTTTTCAACTATTCAAACTGACAAATTCATGTTTCTTCCGTGCGAAACGGCGATTTATGAAAAACTACGATAAAATTGCTGTTTTAAACTTGCAAAAACATAGAAAAACGCTGTTTTGAACTATTCAAACGGACAAATTCATGTTTCTTTCGTGTGAAACGGCGATTTATGAGACATGACGATAAAATTGCTGTTTTAAACTTGCAAAAACATAGAAAAACGCTGTTTTGAACTATTCAAACTGACAAATTCATGTTTCTTTCGTGCTAAACGGCGATTTATGAGAAATGACGATAAAATTGCTGTTTTAAACTTGCAAAAACATAGAAAAACGCTGTTTTGACTATTCAAACTGACAAATTCATGTTTCTTTCGTGTGAAACGGCGATTTATGAGAAATGACGATAAAATTGCTGTTTTAAACTTGCAAAAACATATAAAAACGCTGTTTTGAACTATGCAAACTGACAAATTCGTGTTTCTTTCGTGCGAAACGGCGATTTATGAGAAATGACGATAAAATTGCTGTTTTAAACTTGCAAAAACATAGAAAAATGCTGTTTTCAACTATTCAAACTGATAAATTCATGTTTCTTACGTTCGAAACGGTGGATTTTTGTGAAATCACGATAAAATTGCTGTTTTAAACTTGCAAAAACATAGAAAAACGATGTTTTGATTTACTCAAACTGACAAATTCATGTTTCTTCCGTGCGAAACGGCGATTTATGAGAAATTACTATAAAATTGCTGTTATAAACTTGCAAAAACATAGAAAAACGCTGTTTTGAACTATTCAAACTGACAAATTCATGTTTCTTTCGTGTGAAACGGCGATTTATGAGAAATGACGATAAAATTGCTGTTTTAAACTTGCAAAAATATAGAAAAACGCTGTTTTGAACTACTCAAACTGACAAATTCATGTTTTTTTCCGTGCGAAACGGCGATTTATGAGAAATGGCGATAAAATTGCTGTTATAAACTTGCAAAAACATAGAAAAACGCTGTTTTGAACTATTCAAACTGACAAATTCATGTTTCTTTCGTGTAAAACGGCGATTTATAAGAAATGACGATAAAATTGCTGTTTTAAACTTGCAAAAACATAGAAAAACGCTCTTTTGAACTATTCAAACTGACAAATTCATGTTTCTTACGTGTGAAACGGTGATTTATGAGAAATGACGATAAAATTGCTGTTTTAAACTTGCAAAAACATAGAAAAACGCTGTTTTGAACTATTCAAACTGACAAATTTATGTTTCTTTCGTGCGAAACGGCGATTTATGAGAAATGACGATAAAATTGCTGTTTTAAACTTGCAAAAACATAGAAAAACGCTGTTTTCAACTATTCAAACTGATAAATTCATGTTTCTTACGTTCCAAACGGTGGATTTTTGTGAAATCACGATAAAATTGCTGTTTTAAACTTGCAAAAACATTGAAAAACGCTGTTTTCAATTATTCAAACTGACAAATTCATGTTTCTTCCGTGCGAAACGGCGATTTATGAGAAATTACGATAAAATTGCTGTTTTAAACTTGCAAAAACATAGAAAAACGCTGTTTTGAACTATTCAAAATGACAAATTCATGTTTCTTTCGTGTGAAACGGCGATTTATGAGAAATTACGATAAAATTGCTGTTTTAAACTTGCAAAAACATAGAAAAACGCTGTTTTGAACTATTCAAACTGACAAATTCATGTTTCTTTCGTGTGAAACGGCGATTTATGAGAAATGACGATAAAATTGCTGTTTTAAACTTGCAAAAACATAGAAAACGCTGTTTTGAACTATTCAAACTGACAAATTCATGTTTCTTTCGTGCGAAACGGCGACTTATGATAAATGACGTTAAAATTGCTGTTTTAAACTTGCAAAAACATAGAAAAACGCTGTTTTGAACTATTCAAACTGACAAATTCATGTTTCTTGCGTGTGAAACGGCGATTTATGAGAAATGACGATAAAATTGCTGTTTTAAACTTGCAAAAACATAGAAAAACGCTGTTTTGAACTATTCAAACTGACAAATTCATGTTTCTTTCGTGCGAAACGGCGATTTATGAGAAATGACGATAAAATTGCTGTTTTAAACTTGCAAAAACATAGAAAAACGCTGTTTTGAACTATTCAAACTGACAAATTCGTGTTTCTTTCGTGTGAAACGGCGATTTATGAGAAATGACGATAAAATTGCTGTTTTAATCTTGCAAAAACATAGAAAAACGCTGTTTTGAAGTAATTCATACTGACAAATTCATGTTTCTTCGTGCGAAACGGCGATTTATGAGAAATGACGATAAAATTGCTGTTTTAAACTTGCAAAAACATAGAAAAACGCAGTTTTCAACTATTCAAACTAATAAATTCATGTTTCTTACGTTCGAAACGGTGAATTTTTGTGAAATCACGATAAAATTGCTGTTTTAAACTTGCAAAAATATAGAAAAACGCTGTTTTCAACTATTCAAACTGATTAATTCATGTTTCTTACGTTGGAAACGGTGGATTTTTGTGAAATCACGATAAAATTACTGTTTTAAACTTGCAAAAACATAGAAAACGCAGTTTTGAACTATCCAAACTGATAAATTCATGTTTTTTACGTTGGAAACGGTGGATTTTTGTGAAATCACTATAAAATTGCTGTTTTAAACTTGCAAAAACATTGAAAATCGCTGTTTTCAACTATTCAAACTGACAAATTCATGTTTCTTCCGTGCGAAACGGCGATTTATGAAAAACTACGATAAAATTGCTGTTTTAAACTTGCAAAAACATAGAAAAACGCTGTTTTGAACTATTCAAACGGACAAATTCATGTTTCTTTCGTGTGAAACGGCGATTTATGAGACATGACGATAAAATTGCTGTTTTAAACTTGCAAAAACATAGAAAAACGCTGTTTTGAACTATTCAAACTGACAAATTCATGTTTCTTTCGTGCTAAACGGCGATTTATGAGAAATGACGATAAAATTGCTGTTTTAAACTTGCAAAAACATAGAAAAACGCTGTTTTGACTATTCAAACTGACAAATTCATGTTTCTTTCGTGTGAAACGGCGATTTATGAGAAATGACGATAAAATTGCTGTTTTAAACTTGCAAAAACATATAAAAACGCTGTTTTGAACTATGCAAACTGACAAATTCGTGTTTCTTTCGTGCGAAACGGCGATTTATGAGAAATGACGATAAAATTGCTGTTTTAAACTTGCAAAAACATAGAAAAATGCTGTTTTCAACTATTCAAACTGATAAATTCATGTTTCTTACGTTCGAAACGGTGGATTTTTGTGAAATCACGATAAAATTGCTGTTTTAAACTTGCAAAAACATAGAAAAACGATGTTTTGATTTACTCAAACTGACAAATTCATGTTTCTTCCGTGCGAAACGGCGATTTATGAGAAATTACTATAAAATTGCTGTTATAAACTTGCAAAAACATAGAAAAACGCTGTTTTGAACTATTCAAACTGACAAATTCATGTTTCTTTCGTGTGAAACGGCGATTTATGAGAAATGACGATAAAATTGCTGTTTTAAACTTGCAAAAATATAGAAAAACGCTGTTTTGAACTACTCAAACTGACAAATTCATGTTTTTTTCCGTGCGAAACGGCGATTTATGAGAAATGGCGATAAAATTGCTGTTATAAACTTGCAAAAACATAGAAAAACGCTGTTTTGAACTATTCAAACTGACAAATTCATGTTTCTTTCGTGAAAAACGGCGATTTATAAGAAATGACGATAAAATTGCTGTTTTAAACTTGCAAAAACATAGAAAAACGCTCTTTTGAACTATTCAAACTGACAAATTCATGTTTCTTACGTGTGAAACGGTGATTTATGAGAAATGACGATAAAATTGCTGTTTTAAACTTGCAAAAACATAGAAAAACGCTGTTTTGAACTATTCAAACTGACAAATTTATGTTTCTTTCGTGCGAAACGGCGATTTATGAGAAATGACGATAAAATTGCTGTTTTAAACTTGCAAAAACATAGAAAAACGCTGTTTTGAACTATTCAAACTGACAAATTCATGTTTCTTTCGTGCGAAACGGCGATTTATGAGAAATGACGATTAAATTGCTGTTTTAAACTTGCAAAAACATAGACAAACGCTGTTTTCAACTATTCAAACTGATAAATTCATGTTTCTTACGTTCCAAACGGTGGATTTTTGTGAAATCACGATAAAATTGCTGTTTTAAACTTGCAAAAACATTGAAAAACGCTGTTTTCAATTATTCAAACTGACAAATTCATGTTTCTTCCGTGCGAAACGGCGATTTATGAGAAATTACGATAAAATTGCTGTTTTAAACTTGCAAAAACATAGAAAAACGCTGTTTTGAACTATTCAAAATGACAAATTCATGTTTCTTTCGTGTGAAACGGCGATTTATGAGAAATGACGATAAAATTGCTGTTTTAAACTTGCAAAAACATAGAAAAACACTGTTTTGAACTACTCAAACTGACAAATTCATGTTTCTTTCGTGCGAAACGGCGATTTATGATAAATGACGATAAAATTGCTGTTTTAAACTTGCAAAAACATAGAAAAACGCTGTTTTGAACTATTCAAACTGACAAATTCATTTTTCTTTCGTGTGAAACGGCGATTTATGAGAAATGACGATAAAATTGCTGTTTTAAACTTGCAAAAACATAGAAAAACGCTGTTTTGAACTATTCAAACTGACAAATTCATGTTTCTTTCGTGCGAAACGGCGATTTATGAGAAATGACGAAAAAATTGCTGTTTTAAACTTGCAAAAACATAGAAAAACGCTGTTTTCAACTATTCAAACTGATAAATTCATGTTTCTTACGTTCGAAACGGTGGATTTTTGTGAAATCACGATAAAGTTGCTGTTTTAAACTTGCAAAAACATAGAAAAACGCTGTTTTGAACTACTCAAACTGACAAATTCATGTTTCTTCTGTGCGAAACGGCGATTTATGAGAAATGACTATAAAATTTCTGTTATAAACTTGCAAAAACATAGAAAAACGCTGTTTTGATCTATTCAAACTGACAAATTCATGTTTCTTTCGTGTGAAACGGCGATTTATGAGAAATGACGATAAAATTGCTGTTTTAAACTTGCAAAAACATAGAAAAACGCTGTTTTGAACTACTCAAACTGACAAATTCATGTTTCTTTCGTGCGAAACGGCGATTTATGATAAATGACGATAAAATTGCTGTTTTAAACTTGCAAAAACATAGAAAAACGCTGTTTTGAACTATTCAAACTGACAAATTCATGTTTCTTTCGTGTGAAACGGCGATTTATGAGAAATGACGATAAAATTGCTGTTTTAAACTTGCAAAAACATAGAAATACGCTGTTTTGAACTATTCAAACTGACAAATTCATGTTTCTTTCGTGCGAAACGGCGATTTATGAGAAATGACGATTAAATTGCTGTTTTAAACTTGCAAAAACATAGACAAACGCTGTTTTCAACTATTCAAACTGATAAATTCATGTTTCTTACGTTCAAAACGGTGGATTTTTGTGAAATCACGATAAAATTGCTATTTTAAACTTGCAAAAACATAGAAAAACGCTGTTTAGAACTATTCAAACTGATAAATTCATGTTTCTTACGTTGGAAACGGTGGATTTTTGTGAAATCACGATAAAATTGCTGTTTTAAACTTGCAAAAATATTGAAAAACGCTGTTTTCAACTATTCAAACTGACAAATTCATGTTTCTTCCGTGCGAAACGGCGATTTATGAGAAATTACGATAAAATTGCTGTTTTAAACTTGCAAAAACATAGAAAAACGCTGTTTTGAACTATTCAAACTGACAAATTCATGTTTCTTTCGTGTGAAACGGCGATTTATGAGAAATGACGATAAAATTGCTGTTTTAAACTTGCAAAAACATAGAAAAACGCTGTTTTGAACTATTCAAACTGACAAATTCATGTTTCTTTCGTGTGAAACGGCGATTTATGAGAAATGACGATAAAATTGCTGTTTTAAACTTGCAAAAACATAGAAAAACGCTGTTTTGAACTATTCAAACTGACAAATTCATGTTTCTTTCGTGTGAAACGGCGATTTATGAGAAATGACGATAAAATTGCTGTTTTAAACTTGCAAAAACATAGAAAAACGCTATTTTGAACTACTCAAACTGACAAATTCATGTTTCTTCCGTGCGAAACGGCGATTTATGGGAAATTACTATAAAATTGCTTTTATAAACTTGCAAAAACATAGAAAAACGCTGTTTTGAACTATTCAAACTGACAAATTCATGTTTCTTTCGTGTGAAACGGCGATTTATGAGAAATGACGATAAAATTGCTGTTTTAAACTTGCAAAAACATAGAAAAACGCTGTTTTGAACTATTCAAACTGACAAATTCATGTTTCTTACGTGTGAAACGGCGATTTATGAGAAATGACGATAAAATTGCTGTTTTAAACTTGCAAAAACATAGAAAAACGCTGTTTTCAACTATTCAAACTAATAAATTCATGTTTCTTCCGTGCGAAACTGCGATTTATGAGAAATTACTATAAAATTGCTGTTATAAACTTGCAAAAACATAGAAAAACGCTGTTTTGAACTATTCAAACTGACAAATTCATGTTTCTTTCGTGTGAAACGGCGATTTATGAGAAATGACGATAAAATTGCTGTTTTAAACTTGCAAAAACATAGAAAAACGCTGTTTTGAACTATTCAAACTGACAAATTCATCTTTCTTATGTGTGAAACGGCGATTTATGAGAAATGACGATAAAATTGCTGTTTTAAACTTGCAAAAACATAGAAAAACGCTGTTTTGAACTATTCAAACTGACAAATTCATGTTTCTTTCGTGCGAAACGGAGATTTATGAGAAATGACGATAAAATTGCTGTTTTAAACTTGCAAAAACATAGAAAAACGCTGTTTTCAACTATTCAAACTGATAAATTCATGTTTCTTACGTTCCAAACGGTGGATTTTTGTGAAATCACGATAAAATTGCTGTTTTAAACTTGCAAAAACATTGAAAAACGCTGTTTTCAACTATTCAAACTGACAAATTCATGTTTCTTCCGTGCGAAACGGCGATTTATGAGAAATTACGATAAAATTGCTGTTTTAAACTTGCAAAAACATAGAAAAACGCTGTTTTGAACTATTCAAACTGACAAATTCATGTTTCTATCGTGTGAAACGGCGATTTATGAGAAATGACGATAAAATTGCTGTTTTAAACTTGCAAAAACATAGAAAAACGCTGTTTTGAACTATTCAAACTGACAAATTTATGTTTCTTACGTGTGAAACAGCAATTTATGAGAAATGACGATAAAATTGCTGTTTTAAACCTGCAAAAACATAGAAAAACGCTGTTTTGAACTATCAAACTGACAAATTCATGTTTCTTTCGTGCGAAACGGCGATTTATGAGAAATGACGATAAAATTGCTGTTTTAAACTTGCAAAAACATAGAAAAACGCTGTTTTCAACTATTCAAACTTATAAATTCATGTTTCTTACGTTCGAAACGGTGGATTTTTGTGAAATCACGATAAAATTGCTGTTTTAAACTTGCAAAAACATAGAAAACCGCTGTTTTGAACTACTCAAACTGACAAAATCATGTTTCTTCCGTGCGAAACGACGATTTATGAGAAATTACTATAAAATTGCTGTTATAAACTTGCAAAAACATAGAAAAACGCTGTTTTGAACTATTCAAACTGACAAATTCATGTTTCTTTCGTGTGAAACGGCGATTTATGAGAAATGACGATAAAATTGCTGTTTTAAACTTGCAAAAACATAGAAAAACGCTGTTTTGAACTACTCAAACTGACAAATTCATGTTTCTTCTGTGCGAAACGGCGATTTATGAGAAATTACTATAAAATTGCTGTTATAAACTTGCAAAAACATAGAAAAACGCTGTTTTGAACTATCAAACTGACAAATTCATGTTTCTTTCGTGCGAAACGGCGATTTATGAGAAATGACGATAAAATTGCTGTTTTAAACTTGCAAAAACATAGAAAAACGCTGTTTTCAACTATTCAAACTTATAAATTCATGTTTCTTACGTTCGAAACGGTGGATTTTTGTGAAATCACGATAAAATTGCTGTTTTAAACTTGCAAAAACATAGAAAACCGCTGTTTTGAACTACTCAAACTGACAAAATCATGTTTCTTCCGTGCGAAACGACGATTTATGAGAAATTACTATAAAATTGCTGTTATAAACTTGCAAAAACATAGAAAAACGCTGTTTTGAACTATTCAAACTGACAAATTCATGTTTCTTTCGTGTGAAACGGCGATTTATGAGAAATGACGATAAAATTGCTGTTTTAAACTTGCAAAAACATAGAAAAACGCTGTTTTGAACTACTCAAACTGACAAATTCATGTTTCTTCTGTGCGAAACGGCGATTTATGAGAAATTACTATAAAATTGCTGTTATAAACTTGCAAAAACATAGAAAAACGCTGTTTTGAACTATTCAAACTGACAAATTCATGTTTCTTTCGTGTGAAACGGCGATTTATGAGAAATGACGATAAAATTGCTGTTTTAAACTTGCAAAAACATAGAAAAACGCTGTTTTCAACTATTCAAACTGATAAATTCATGTTTCTTACGTTCCAAACGGTGGATTTTTGTGAAATCACGATAAAATTGCTGTTTTGAACTTGCAAAAACATTGAAAAACGCTGTTGTCAACTATTCAAACTGACAAATTCATGTTTCTTCCGTGCGAAACGGCGATTTATGAGAAATTACGATAAAATTGCTGTTTTAAACTTGCAAAAACATAGAAAAACGCTGTTTTGATCTATTCAAACTGACAAATTCATGTTTCTTTCGTGTGAAACGGCGATTTATGAGAAATGACGATAAAATTGCTGTTTTAAACTTGCAAAAACATAGAAAAACGCTGTTTTAAACTACTCAAACTGACAAATTCATGTTTCTTTCGTGCGAAACGGCGATTTATGATAAATGACGATAAAATTGCTGTTTTAAACTTGCAAAAACATAGAAAAACGCTGTTTTCAACTATTCAAACTGACAAATTCATGTTTCTTTCGTGTGAAACGGCGATTTATTAAAAATGACGATAAAATTGCTGTTTTAAACTTGCAAAAACATAGAAAAACGCTGTTTTGAACTATTCAAACTGACAAATTCATGTTTCTTTCGTGCGAAACGGCGATTTATGAGAAATGACGATAAAATTGCTGTTTTAAACTTGCAAAAACATAGACAAACGCTGTTTTCAACTATTCAAACTGATAAATTCATGTTTCTTACGTTCAAAACGGTGGATTTTTGTGAAATCACGATAAAATTGCTGTTTTAAACTTGCAAAAACATAGAAAAACGCTGTTTTGAACAATTCAAACTGATAAATTCATGTTTCTTACGTTGGAAACGGTGGATTTTTGTGAAATCACGATAAAATTGCTGTTTTAAACTTGCAAAAACATTGAAAAACGCTGTTTTCAACTATTCAAACTGACAAATTCATGTTTCTTCCATGCGAAACGGCGATTTATGAGAAATTACGATAAAATTGCTGTTTTAAACTTGCAAAAACATAGAAAAACGCTGTTTTGAACTATTCAAACTGACAAATTCATGTTTCTTTCGTGTGAAACGGCGATTTATGAGAAATGACGATAAAATTGCTGTTTTAAACTTGCAAACACATAGAAAAACGCTGTTTTGAACTACTCAAACTGACAAATTCATGTTTCTTCCGTGCGAAACGGCGATTTATGAGAAATTACTATAAAATTGCTGTTATAAACTTGCAAAAACATAGAAAAAACGCTGTTTTGAACTATTCAAACTGACAAATTCATGTTTCTTTCGTGTGAAACGGCTATTTATGAGAAATGACGATAAAATTGCTGTTTTAAACTTGCAAAAACATAGAAAAAACGCTGTTTTGAACTATTCAAACTGACAAATTCATGTTTCTTACGTGTGAAACGGCGATTTATGAGAAATGACGATAAAATTGCTGTTTTAAACTTGCAAAAACATAGAAAAACGCTGTTTTGAACTATTCAAACTGACAAATTCATGTTTCTTTCGTGAGAAACGGCGATTTATGAGAAATGACGATAAAATTGCTGTTTTAAAACTTGCAAAAACATAGAAAAACGCTGTTTTCAACTATTCAAGCTGATAAATTCATGTTTCTTACGTTCCAAACGGCGGATTTTTGTGAAATCACGATAAAATTTGCTGTTTTAAACTTGCAAAAACATTGAAAAAAGCTGTTTTCAACTATTCAAACTGACAAATTCATGTTTCTTCCGTGCGAAACGGCGATTTATGAGAAATTACGATAAAATTGCTGTTTTAAACTTGCAAAAACATAGAAAAACGCTGTTTTGAACTATTCAAACTGACAAATTCATGTTTCTTTCGTGTGAAACGGCGATTTATGAGAAATGACGATAAAATTGCTGTTTTAAACTTGCAAAAACATAGAAAAACGCTGTTTTGAACTACTCAAACTGACAAATTCATGTTTCTTCTGTGCGAAACGGCGATTTATGAGAAATTACTATAAAATTGCTGTTATAAACTTGCAAAAACATAGAAAAACGCTGTTTTGAACTATTCAAACTGACAAATTCATGTTTCTTTCGTGTGAAACGGCGATTTATGAGAAATGACGATAAAATTGCTGTTTTAAACTTGCAAAAACATAGAAAAACGCTGTTTTCAACTATTCAAACTGATAAATTCATGTTTCTTACGTTCCAAACGGTGGATTTTTGTGAAATCACGATAAAATTGCTGTTTTGAACTTGCAAAAACATTGAAAAACGCTGTTGTCAACTATTCAAACCTGACAAATTCATGTTTCTTCCGTGCGAAACGGCGATTTATGAGAAATTACGATAAAATTGCTGTTTTAAAACTTGCAAAAACATAGAAAAAACGCTGTTTTGATCTATTCAAACTGACAAATTCATGTTTCTTTCGTGTGAAACGGCGATTTATGAGAAATGACGATAAAATTGCTGTTTTAAACTTGCAAAAACATAGAAAAACGCTGTTTTAAACTACTCAAACTGACAAATTCATGTTTCTTTCGTGCGAAACGGCGATTTATGATAAATGACGATAAAATTGCTGTTTTAAACTTGCAAAAACATAGAAAAACGCTGTTTTCAACTATTCATACTGACAAATTCATGTTTCTTTCGTGTGAAACGGCGATTTATGAGAAATGACGATAAAATTGCTGTTTTAAACTTGCAAAAACATAGAAAAACGCTGTTTTGAACTATTCAAACTGACAAATTCATGTTTCTTTCGTGCGAAACGGCGATTTATGAGAAATGACGATAAAATTGCTGTTTTAAACTTGCAAAAACATAGACAAACGCTGTTTTCAACTATTCAAACTGATAAATTCATGTTTCTTACGTTCAAAACGGTGGATTTTGTGAAATCACGATAAAATTGCTGTTTTAAACTTGCAAAAACATAAAAAAAACGCTGTTTTGAACAATTCAAACTGATAAATTCATGTTTCTTACGTTGGAAACGGTGAATTTTTTAGAAATCACGATAAAATTGCTGTTTTAAACTTGCAAAAACATTGAAAAACGCTGTTTTCAACTATTCAAACTGACAAATTCATGTTTCTTCCATGCGAAACGGCGATTTATGAGAAATTACGATAAAATTGCTGTTTTAAACTTGCAAAAACATAGAAAAACGCTGTTTTGAACTATTCAAACTGACAAATTCATGTTTCTTTCGTGTGAAACGGCGATTTATGAGAAATGACGATAAAATTGCTGTTTTAAACTTGCAAACACATAGAAAAACGCTGTTTTGAACTACTCAAACTGACAAATTCATGTTTCTTCCGTGCGAAACGGCGATTTATGAGAAATTACTATAAAATTGCTGTTATAAACTTGCAAAAACATAGAAAAACGCTGTTTGAACTATTCAAACTGACAAATTCAGTTTCTTTCGTGTGAAACGGCTATTTATGAGAAATGACGATAAAATTGCTGTTTTAAACTTGCAAAAACATAGAAAAACGCTGTTTGAACTATTCAAACTGACAAATTCATGTTTCTTACGTGTGAAACGGCGATTTATGAGAAATGACGATAAAATTGCTGTTTTAAACTTGCAAAAACATAGAAAAACGCTGTTTTGAACTATTCAAACTGACAAATTCATGTTTCTTTCGTGAGAAACGGCGATTTATGAGAAATGACGATAAAATTGCTGTTTTAAACTTGCAAAAACATAGAAAAACGCTGTTTTCAACTATTCAAGCTGATAAATTCATGTTTCTTACGTTCCAAACGGTGGATTTTTGTGAAATCACGATAAAATTGCTGTTTTAAAACTTGCAAAAACATTGAAAAAAGCTGTTTTCAACTATTCAAACTGACAAATTCATGTTTCTTCCGTGCGAAACGGCGATTTATGAGAAATTACGATAAAATTGCTGTTTTAAACTTGCAAAAACATAGAAAAACGCTGTTTTGAACTATTTAAACTGACAAATTCATGTTTCTTTCGTGTGAAACGGCGATTTATGAGAAATGACGATAAAATTGCGGTTTTAAACCTGCAAAAACATAGAAAAACGCTGTTTTGAACTATTCAAACTGACAAATTCATGTTTCTTTCGTGCGAAACGGCGATTTATGAGAAATGACGATAAAATTGCTGTTTTAAACTTGCAAAAAACATAGAAAAACGCTGTTTTCAACTATTCAACTGATAAATTCATGTTTCTTACGTTCGAAACGGTGGATTTTTGTGAAATCACGATAAAATTGCTGTTTTAAACTTGCAAAAACATAGAAAAACGCTGTTTTGAACTATTCAAACTGATAAATTCATGTTTCTTACGTTGGAAACGGTGGATTTTTGTGAAATCACGATAAAATTGCTGTTTTAAACTTGCAAAAACATTGAAAAACGCTGTTTTCAACAATTCAAAACTGACAAATTCATGTTTCTTCCGTGCGAAACGGCGATTTATGAGAATTACGATAAAATTGCTGTTTAACTTGCAAAAACATAGAAATACGCTGTTTTGAACTATTCAAACTGACAAATTCATGTTTCTTTCGTGTGAAACGGCGATTTATGAGAAATGACGATAAAATTGCTGTTTTAAACTTGCAAAAACATAGAAAAACGCTGTTTTGAACTACTCAAACTGACAAATTCATGTTTCTTCCGTGCGAAACTGCTATTTATGATAAATGACGATAAAATTGCTGTTTTAAACTTGCAAAAACATAGAAAAACGCAGTTTTGAACTATTCAAACTGACAAATTCATGTTTCTTTCGTGTGAAACGGCGATTTATGAGAAATGACGATTAAATTGCTGTTTTAAACTTGCAAAAACATAGAAAAACGCTGTTTTGAACTATTCAAACTGACAAATTCATGTTTCTTTCGTGTGAAACGGCGATTTATGAGAAATGACGATAAAATTGCTGTTTTAAACTTGCAAAAACATAGAAAAACGTTGTTTTGAACTACTCAAACTGACAAATTCATGTTTCTTCCGTGCGAAACGGCGATTTATGAGAAATTACTATAAAATTGCTGTTTTAAACTTGCAAAAACATAGAAAAACGCTGTTTTGAACTATTCAAACTGACAAATTCATGTTTGTTTCGTGTGAAACAGCGATTTATGAGAAATGACGATAAAATTGCTGTTTTAAACTTGCAAAAACATAGAAAAACGCTGTTTTGAACTATTCAAACTGACAAATTCATGTTTCTTTCGTGTGAAACGGCGATTTATGAGAAATGACGATAAAATTGCGGTTTTAAACCTGCAAAAACATAGAAAAACGCTGTTTTGAACTATTCAAACTGACAAATTCATGTTTCTTTCGTGCGAAACGGCGATTTATGAGAAATGACGATAAAATTGCTGTTTTAAACTTGCAAAAACATAGAAAAACGCTGTTTTCAACTATTCAAACTGATAAATTCATGTTTCTTACGTTCGAAACGGTGGATTTTTGTGAAATCACGATAAAATTGCTGTTTTAAACTTGCAAAAACATAGAAAAACGCTGTTTTGAACTATTCAAACTGATAAATTCATGTTTCTTACGTTGGAAACGGTGGATTTTTGTGAAATCACGATAAAATTGTTGTTTTAAACTTGCAAAAACATTGAAAAACGCTGTTTTCAACTATTCAAACTGACAAATTCATGTTTCTTTCGTGTGAAACGGCGATTTATGAGAAATGACGATAAAATTGCTGTTTTAAACTTGCAAAAACATAGAAAAACGCTGTTTTCAACTATTCAAACTGATAAATTTATGTTTCTTACGTTCCAAACGGTGGATTTTTGTGAAATCACGATAAAATTGCTGTTTTATACTTGCAAAAACATTGAAAAACGCTGTTTTCAACTATTCAAACTGACAAATTCATGCTTCTTTCGTGCGAAACGGCGATTTATGAGAAATTACGATAAAATTGCTGTTTTAAACTTGCAAAAACATAGAAAAACGCTGTTTTGAACTATTCAAACTGACAAATTCATGTTTCTTTCGTGTGAAACGGCGATTTATGATAAATGACGATAAAATTGCTGTTTTAAACTTGCAAAAACATAGAAAAACGCTGTTTTGAACTACTCAAACTGACAAATTCATGTTTCTTTCGTGCGAAACGGCGATTTATGATAAATGACGATAAAATTGCTGTTTTAAACTTGCAAAAACATAGAAAAACGCTGTTTTGAACTATTCAAACTGACAAATTCATGTTTCTTTCGTGCGAAACGGCGATTTATGAGAAATGACGATAAAATTGCTGTTTTAAACTTGCAAAAACATAGAAAAACGCTGTTTTGAACTATT
The DNA here is from genome assembly GCA_963942605.1 of Poecilus cupreus. Lineage (NCBI taxonomy): Eukaryota > Metazoa > Arthropoda > Insecta > Coleoptera > Carabidae > Poecilus > Poecilus cupreus. The sequence goes on along the minus strand of CAWWDY010002210.1, from coordinate 23,288 downwards.
CAAACTGATAAATTCATGCTTCTTACGTTGGAAACGGTGGATTTTTGTGAAATCACAATAAAATTGCTGTTTTAAACTTGCAAAAACATTGAAAAACGCTGTTTTCAACTATTCAAACTGACAAATTCATGTTTCTTCCGTGCGAAACGGCGATTTATGAGAAATTACGATAAAATTGCTGTTTTAAACTTGCAAAAACATAGAAAAACGCTGTTTTGAACTATTCAAACTGACAAATTCATGTTTCTTTCGTGTGAAACGGCGATTTATGTGAAATGACGATAAAATTGCTGTTTTAAACTTGCAAAAACATAGAAAAACGCTGTTTTGAACTACTCAAACTGACAAATTCATGTTTCTTCCGTGCGAAACGGCGATTTATGAGAAATTACTATAAAATTGCTGTTATAAACTTGCAAAAACATAGAAAAACGCTGTTTTAAACTACTCAAACTGACAAATTCATGTTTCTTCCGTGCGAAACGGCGATTTATGAGAAATTACTATAAAATTGCTGTTTTAATCTTGCAAAAACATAGAAAAACACTGTTTTGAACTATTCAAACTGACAAATTCATGTTTCTTTCGTGAGAAACGGCGATTTATGAGTAATGACGATAAAATTGCTGTTTTAAACTTGCAAAAACATAGAAAAACGCTGTTTTCAACTATTCAAACTGATAAATTCATGTTTCTTACGTTCCAAACGGTGGATTTTTGTGAAATCACGATGAAATTGCTGTTTTAAACTTGCAAAAACATTGAAAAACGCTGTTTTCAACTATTCAAACTGACAAATTCATGTTTCTTTCGTGCGAAACGGCGATTTATGAGAAATTACGATAAAATTGCTGTTTTAAACTTGCAAAAACATAGAAAAACGCTGTTTTGAACTATTCAAACTGACAAATTCATGTTTCTTTCGTGTGAAACGTTGATTTATGAGAAATGACGATGAAATTGCTGTTTTAAACTTGCAAAAACATAGAAAAACGCTGTTTTGAACTACTCAAACTGACAAATTCATGTTTCTCTCGTGCGAAACGGCGATTTATGATAAATGACGATAAAATTGCTGTTTTAAACTTGCAAAAACATAGAAAAACGCTGTTTTGAACTACTCAAACTGACAAATTCATGTTTCTTCCGTGCGAAACGGCGATTTATGAGAAATTACGATAAAATTGCTGTTTTAAACTTGCAAAAACATAGAAAAACGCTGTTTTGAACTATTCAAACTGACAAATTCATGTTTCTTTCGTGTGAAACGTTGATTTATGAGAAATGACGATAAAATTGCTGTTTTAAACTTGCAAAAACATAGAAAAACGCTGTTTTGAACTACTCAAACTGACAAATTCATGTTTCTCTCGTGCGAAACGGCGATTTATGATAAATGACGATAAAATTGCTGTTTTAAACTTGCAAAAACATAGAAAAACGCTGTTTTGAACTATTCAAACTGATAAATTCATGCTTCTTACGTTGAAAACGGTGGATTTTTGTGAAATCACAATAAAATTGCTGTTTTAAACTTGCAAAAACATTGAAAAACGCTGTTTTCAACTATTCAAACTGACAAATTCATGTTTCTTCCGTGCGAAACGGCGATTTATGAGAAATTACGATAAAATTGCTGTTTTAAACTTGCAAAAACATAGAAAAACGCTGTTTTGAACTATTCAAACTGACAAATTCATGTTTCTTTCGTGTGAAACGGCGATTTATGTGAAATGACGATAAAATTGCTGTTTTAAACTTGCAAAAACATAGAAAAACGCTGTTTTGAACTACTCAAACTGACAAATTCATGTTTCTTCCGTGCGAAACGGCGATTTATGAGAAATTACTATAAAATTGCTGTTATAAACTTGCAAAAACATAGAAAAACGCTGTTTTAAACTACTCAAACTGACAAATTCATGTTTCTTCCGTGCGAAACGGCGATTTATGAGAAATTACTATAAAATTGCTGTTTTAATCTTGCAAAAACATAGAAAAACGCTGTTTTGAACTATTCAAACTGACAAATTCATGTTTCTTTCGTGAGAAACGGCGATTTATGAGTAATGACGATAAAATTGCTGTTTAAAACTTGCAAAAACATAGAAAAACGCTGTTTTCAACTATTCAAACTGATAAATTCATGTTTCTTACGTTCCAAACGGTGGATTTTTGTGAAATCACGATAAAATTGCTGTTTTAAACTTGCAAAAACATTGAAAAACGCTGTTTTCAACTATTCAAACTGACAAATTCATGTTTCTTTCGTGCGAAACGGCGATTTATGAGAAATTACGATAAAATTGCTGTTTTAAACTTGCAAAAACATAGAAAAACGCTGTTTTGAACTATTCAAACTGACAAATTCATGTTTCTTTCGTGTGAAACGTTGATTTATGAGAAATGACGATGAAATTGCTGTTTTAAACTTGCAAAAACATAGAAAAACGCTGTTTTGAACTACTCAAACTGACAAATTCATGTTTCTCTCGTGCGAAACGGCGATTTATGATAAATGACGATAAAATTGCTGTTTTAAACTTTCAAAAACATAGAAAAACTCTGTTTTGAACTACTCAAACTGACAAATTCATGTTTCTTCCGTGCGAAACGGCGATTTATGAGAAATTACGATAAAATTGCTGTTTTAAACTTGCAAAAACATAGAAAAACGCTGTTTTGAACTATTCAAACTGACAAATTCATGTTTCTTTCGTGTGAAACGTTGATTTATGAGAAATGACGATAAAATTGCTGTTTTAAACTTGCAAAAACATAGAAAAACGCTGTTTTGAACTACTCAAACTGACAAATTCATGTTTCTCTCGTGCGAAACGGCGATTTATGATAAATGACGATAAAATTGCTGTTTTAAACTTGCAAAAACATAGAAAAACGCTGTTTTGAACTATTCAAACTGACAAATTCATGTTTCTTACGTGTGAAACGGCGATTTATGAGAAATGACGATAAAATTGCTGTTTTAAACTTGCAAAAACATAGAAAAATGCTGTTTTGAACTATTCAAACTGACAAATTCATGTTTCTTTCGTGCGAAACGGCGATTTATGAGAAATGACGATAAAATTGCTGTTTTAAACTTGCAAAAACATAGAAAAACGCTGTTTTCAACTATTCAAACTGATAAATTCATGTTTCTTACGTTCCAAACGGTGGATTTTTGTGAAATCACGATAAAATTGCTGTTTTAAACTTGCAAAAACATTGAAAAACGCTGTTTTCAACTATTCAAACTGACAAATTCATGTTTCTTCCGTGCGAAACTGCGATTTATGAAAAATTACGATAAAATTGCTGTTTTAAACTTGCAAAAACATAGAAAAACGCTGTTTTGAACTACTCAAACTGACAAATTCATGTTTCTTTCGTGCGAAACGGCGATTTATGATAAATAACGATAAAATTGCTGTTTTAAACTTGCAAAAACATAGAAAAACGCTGTTTTGAACTATTCAAACTGACAAATTCATGTTTCTTTCGTGCGAAACGGCGATTTATGAGAAATGACGATAAAATTGCTGTTTTAAACTTGCAAAAACATAGAAAAACGCTGTTTTGAACTATTCAAACTGATAAATTCATGCTTCTTACGTTGGAAACGGTGGATTTTTGTGAAATCACGATAAAATTGCTGTTTTAAACTTGCAAAAACATTGAAAAACGCTGTTTTCAACTATTCAAACTGACAAATTCATGTTTCTTCCGTGCGAAACGGCGATTTATGAGAAATTACGAGAAAATTGCTGTTTTAAACTTTCAAAAACATAGAAAAACGCTGTTTTGAACTACTCAAACTGACAAATTCATGTTTCTTCCGTGCGAAACGGCGATTTATGAGAAATTACGATAAAATTGCTGTTTTAAACTTGCAAAAACATAGAAAAACGCTGTTTTGAACTATTCAAACTGACAAATTCATGTTTCTTTCGTGTGAAACGTTGATTTATGAGAAATGACGATAAAATTGCTGTTTTAAACTTGCAAAAACATAGAAAAACGCTGTTTTGAACTACTCAAACTGACAAATTCATGTTTCTCTCGTGCGAAACGGCGATTTATGATAAATGACGATAAAATTGCTGTTTTAAACTTGCAAAAACATAGAAAAACGCTGTTTTGAACTATTCAAACTGACAAATTCATGTTTCTTACGTGTGAAACGGCGATTTATGAGAAATGACGATAAAATTGCTGTTTTAAACTTGCAAAAACATAGAAAAATGCTGTTTTGAACTATTCAAACTGACAAATTCATGTTTCTTTCGTGCGAAACGGCGATTTATGAGAAATGACGATAAAATTGCTGTTTTAAACTTGCAAAAACATAGAAAAACGCTGTTTTCAACTATTCAAACTGATAAATTCATGTTTCTTACGTTCCAAACGGTGGATTTTTGTGAAATCACGATAAAATTGCTGTTTTAAACTTGCAAAAACATTGAAAAACGCTGTTTTCAACTATTCAAACTGACAAATTCATGTTTCTTCCGTGCGAAACGGCGATTTATGAAAAATTACGATAAAATTGCTGTTTTAAACTTGCAAAAACATAGAAAAACGCTGTTTTGAACTACTCAAACTGACAAATTCATGTTTCTTTCGTGCGAAACGGCGATTTATGATAAATAACGATAAAATTGCTGTTTTAAACTTGCAAAAACATAGAAAAACGCTGTTTTGAACTATTCAAACTGACAAATTCATGTTTCTTTCGTGCGAAACGGCGATTTATGAGAAATGACGATAAAATTGCTGTTTTAAACTTGCAAAAACATAGAAAAACGCTGTTTTGAACTATTCAAACTGATAAATTCATGCTTCTTACGTTGGAAACGGTGGATTTTTGTGAAATCACGATAAAATTGCTGTTTTAAACTTGCAAAAACATTGAAAAACGCTGTTTTCAACTATTCAAACTGACAAATTCATGTTTCTTCCGTGCGAAACGGCGATTTATGAGAAATTACGAGAAAATTGCTGTTTTAAACTTGCAAAAACATAGAAAAACGCTGTTTTGAACTATTCAAACTGACAAATTCATGTTTCTTTCGTGTGAAACGGCGATTTATGAGAAATGACGATAAAATTGCTGTTTTAAACTTGCAAAAACATAGAAAAACGCTGTTTTGAACTACTCAAACTGACAAATTCATGTTTCTTTCGTGCGAAACGGCGATTTATGATAAATGACGATAAAATTGCTGTTTTAAACTTGCAAAAACATAGAAAAACGCTGTTTTGAACTACTCAAACTGACAAATTCATGTTTCTTCCGTGCGAAACGGCGATTTATGAGAAATGACGTTAAAATTGCTGTTTTAAACTTGCAAAAACATAGAAAAACGCTGTTTTTAACTATTCAAACTGATAAATTCAGGTTTCTTTCGTTCGAAACGGTAGATTTTTGTGAAATCACGATAAAACTGCAGTTTTAAACTTCAAAAACATAGAAAAACGCTGTTTTGAACTATTCAAACTGACAAATTGATGTTTCTTTCGTGTGAAACGGCGATTTATGAGAAATGACAATAAAATTGCTGTTTTAAACTTGCAAAAACATAGAAAAACGCTGTTTTGAACTACTCAAACTGACAAATTCATGTTTCTTCCGTGCGAAACGGCGATTTATGAGAAATTACTATAAAATTGCTGTTATAAACTTGCAAAAACATAGAAAAACTCTGTTTTGAACTATTCAAACTGACAAATTCATGTTTCTTTCGTGTGAAACGGCGATTTATGAGAAATGACGATAAAATTGCTGTTTTAAACGTGCAAAAACATAGAAAAACGCTGTTTTGAACTATTCAAACTGACAAATTCATGTTTCTTACGTGTGAAACGGCGATTTATGAGAAATGACGATAAAATTGCTGTTTTAAACTTGCAAAAACATAGAAAAACGCTGTTTTGAACTATTCAAACTGACAAATTCATGTTTCTTTCGTGCGAAACGGCGATTTATGAGAAATGACGATAAAATTGCTGTTTTAAACTTGCAAAAACATAGAAAAACGCTGTTTTCAACTATTCAAACTGATAAATTCATGTTTCTTACGTTCCAAACGGTGGATTTTTGTGAAATCACGATAAAATTGCTGTTTTAAACTTGCAAAAACATTGAAAAACGCTGTTTTCAACTATTCAAACTGACAAATTCATGTTTCTTCCGTGCGAAACGGCGATTTATGAGAAATTACGATAAAATTGCTGTTTTAAACTTGCAAAAACATAGAAAAACGCTGTTTTGAACTACTCAAACTGACAAATTCATGTTTCTTTCGTGCGAAACGGCGATTTATGATAAATAACGATGAAATTGCTGTTTTAAACTTGCAAAAACATAGAAAAACGCTGTTTTGAACTATTCAAACTGACAAATTCATGTTTCTTTCGTGCGAAACGGCGATTTATGAGAAATGACGATAAAATTGCTGTTTTAAACTTGCAAAAACATAGAAAAACGCTATTTTGAACTATTCAAACTTTTAAATTCATGCTTCTTACGTTGGAAACGGTGGATTTTTGTGAAATCACGATAAAATTGCTGTTTTAAACTTGCAAAAACATTGAAAAACGTTGTTTTCAACTATTCAAACTGACAAATTCATGTTTTTTCCGTGCGAAACGGCGATTTATGAGAAATTACGATAAAATTGCTGTTTTAAACTTGCAAAAACATAGAAAAACGCTGTTTTGAACTATTCAAACTGACAAATTCATGTTTCTTTCGTGTGAAACGGCGATTTATGAGAAATAACGATAAAATTGCTGTTTTAAACTTGCAAAAACATAGAAAAACGCTGTTTTGAACTACTCAAACTGACAAATTCATGTTTCTTTCTTGCAAAACGGCGATTTATGATAAATGACGATAAAATTGCTGTTTTAAACTTGCAAAAACATAGAAAAACGCTGTTTTGAACTACTCAAACTGACAAATTCATGTTTCTTCCGTGCGAAACGGCGATTTATGAGAAATTACTATAAAATTGCTGTTTTAAACTTGCAAAAACATAGAAAAACGCTGTTTTGAACTATTCAAACTGACAAATTCATGTGTCTTTCGTGTGAAACGGCGATTTATGAGAAATGACGATAAAATTGCTGTTTTAAACTTGCAAAAACATAAAAAAACGCTTTTTTGAACTACTCAAACTGACAAATTCATGTTTCTTCCGTGCGAAACGGCGATTTATGAGAAATTACTATAAAATTGCTGTAATAAACTTGCAAAAACATAGAAAAACGCTGTTTTGAACTATTCAAACTGACAAATTCATGTTTCTTTCGTGTGAAACGGCGATTTATGAGAAATGACGATAAAATTGCTGTTTTAAACTTGCAAAAACATAGAAAAACGCTGTTTTGAACTATTCAAACTGACAAATTCATGTTTCTTACGTGTGAAACGGCGATTTATGAGAAATGACGATAAAATTGCTGTTTTAAACTTACAAAAACATAGAAAAACGCTGTTTTCAACTATTCAAACTGATAAATTCATGTTTCTTACGTTCCAAACGGTGGATTTTTGTGAAATCACGATAAAATTGCTGTTTTAAACTTGCAAAAACATTGAAAAACGCTGTTTTCAACTATTCAAACTGATAAATTCATGTTTCTTACGGTCCAAACGGTGGATTTTTGTGAAATCACGATAAAATTGCTGTTTTAAACTTGCAAAAACATTGAAAAACGCTGTTTTCAACTATTCAAACTGACAAATTCATGTTTCTTCCGTGCGAAACGGCGATTTATGAGAAATTACGATAAAATTGCTGTTTTAAACTTGCAAAAACATAGAATAACGCTGTTTTGAACTATTCAAACTTACAAATTCATGTTTCTTTCGTGTGAAACGGCGATTTATGAGAAATGACGATAAAATTGCTGTTTTAAACTTGCAAAAACATAGAAAAACGCTGTTTTGAACTATTCAAACTGATAAATTCATGTTTCTTACGTTGGAAACGGTGGATTTTTGTGAAATCACGATAGAATTGCTGTTTTAAACTTGCAAAAACATTGAAAAACGCTGTTTTCAACTATTCAAACTGACAAATTCATGTTTCTTCCGTGCGAAACGGCGATTTATGAGAAATTGCGATAAAATTGCTGTTTTAAACTTGCAAAAACATAGAAAAACCCTGTTTTGAACTACTCAAACTGACAAATTCATGTTTCTTCCGTGCGAAACGGCGATTTATGAGAAATTACTATAAAATTGCTGTTATAAACTTGCAAAAACATAGAAAAACGCTGTTTTGAACTATTCAAACCGACAAATTCATGTTTCTTTCGTGTGAAACGGCGATTTATGAGAAATGACGATAAAATTGCTGTTTTAAACTTGCAAAAACATAGAAAAACGCTGTTTTGAACTTTTCAAACTGACAAATTCATGTTTTTTACGTGTGAAACGGCGATTTATGAGAAATGACGATAAAATTGATGTTTTAAACTTGCAAAAACATAGAAAAACGCTGTTTTGAACTATTCAAACTGACAAATTCATGTTTCTTTCGTGCGAAACGGCGATTTATGAGAAATGACGATAAAATTGCTGTTTTAAACTTGCAAAAACATAGAAAAACGCTGTTTTCAACTATTCAAACTGATAAATTCATGTTTCTTACGTTCCAAACGGTGGATTTTTGTGAAGTCACGATAAAATAGCTGTTTTAAACTTGCAAAAACATTGAAAAACGCTGTTTTAAACTATTCAAACTGATAAATTCATGTTTCTTACGTTGGAAACGGTGGATTTTTGTGAAATCACGATAAAATTGCTGTTTTAAACTTGCAAAAACATAGAAAAACGCTGTTTTGAACTATTCAAACTGGCAAATTCATGTTTCTTTCGTGTGAAACGGCGATTTATGAGAAATGACGATAAAATTGCTGTTTTAAACTTGCAAAAACATAGAAAAACGCTGTTTTGAACTATTCAAACTTACAAATTCATGTTTCTTTCGTGTGAAACGGCGATTTATGAGAAATGACGATAAAATTGTTGTTTTAAACTTGCAAAAACATTGAAAAACGATGTTTTTAACTAATCAAACTGACAAATTCATGTTTCTTCCATGCGAAACGGCGATTTATGAGAAATGACGATAAAATTGCTGTTTTAAACTTGCAAAAACATAGAAAAACGCTGTTTTTAACTATTGAAACTGATAAATTCATGTTTCTTACGTTCCAAACGGTGGATTTTTGTGAAATCACGATAAAATTGCTGTTTTAAACTTGCAAAAACATTGAAAAACGCTGTTTTCAACTATTCAAACTGACAAATTCATGTTTCTTTCGTGCGAAACGGCGATTTATGAGAAATTACGATAAAATTGCTGTTTTAAACTTGCAAAAACATAGAAAAACGCTGTTTTGAACTATTCAAACTGACAAATTCATGTTTCTTTCGTGTGAAACGGCGATTTATGAGAAATGACGATAAAATTGCTGTTTTAAACTTGCAAAAACATAGAAAAACGCTGTTTGCAACTATTCAAACTGATAGTTCAAAACAGCGTTTTCTATGTTTTTGCAAGTTTAAAACAGCAATTTTATCGTGATTTCACAAAAATCCACCGTTTCGAACGTAAGAAACATGAATTTATCAGTTTGAATAGTTGAAAACAGCGTTTTTCTATGTTTTTGCAAGTTTAAAACAGCAATTTTATCATCATTTCTCATAAATCGCCGTTTCACACGAAAGGAACTTGAATTTGCCAGTTTACATAGTTTAAAACAGCGTTTTTCTATGTTTTTGCAAGTTTAAAACAGCAATTTTATCGTAATTTCTCATTAATCGCCGCTTCGCACGGAAGAACATGAATTTGTCAGTTTGAATAGTTGAAAACAGCGTTTTTCAATGTTTTTGCAAGTTTAAAACAGCAATTTTATCGTGATTTCACAAAAATCCACCGTTTCCAACGTAAGAAACATGAATTTATCAGTTTGAATAGTAGAAAACAGCGTTTTTCTATGTTTTTGCAAGTTTAAAACAGCAATTTTATCGTCATTTATCATAAATCGCCTTTTCGCACGAAAGAAACATGAATTTGTCAGTTTGAATAGTTCAAAACAGCGTTTTTCTATGTTTTTGCAAGTTTAAAACAGCAATTTTATCGTCATTTCTCATAAATCGCCGTTTCACACGAAAGAAACATGAATTTGTCAGTTTGAATAGTTCAAAACAGCGTTTTTCTATGTTTTTGCAAGTTTAAAACAGCAATTTTATCGTCATTTCTCATAAATCGCCGTTTCACACGAAAGAAACATGAATTTGTCAGTTTGAATAGTTCAAAACAGCGTTTTTCTATGTTTTTGCAAGTTTAAAACAGCAATTTTATAGTAATTTCTCATAAATCGCCGTTTCACACGAAAGAAACATGAATTTGTCAGTTTGAATAGTTCAAAACAGCGTTTTTCTATGTTTTTGCAAGTTTAAAACAGCAATTTTATCGTAATTTCTCATAAATCGCCGTTTCGCACGGAAGAAACATGATTTTGTCAGTTTGAATAGTTGAAAACAGCGTTTTTCAATGTTTTTGCAAGTTTAAAACAGCAATTTTATCGTAATTTCACTAAAATCCACCGTTTGGAACGTAAGAAACATGAATTTATCAGTTTGAATAGTTGAAAACAGCGTTTTTCTATGTTTTTGTAAGTTTAAAACAGCAATTTTATCGTCATTTCTCATAAATCGCCGTTTCGCACGAAAGAAACATGAATTTGTCAGTTTGAATAGTTCAAAATAGCGTTTTTTTATGTTTTTGCAAGTTTAAAACAGCAATTTTATAGTAATTTCTCATAAATCGCCGTTTCGCACGGAAGAAACATGAATTTGTCAGTTTGAGTAGTTCAAAACAGCGTTTTTCTATGTTTTTGCAAGTTTAAAACAGCAATTTTATCGTGATTTCACAAAAAACCACCGTTTCGAACGTAAGAAACATGAATTTATCAGTTTGAATAGTTGAAAACAGCATTTTTCTATGTTTTTGCAAGTTTAAAACAGCAATTTTATCGTCATTTCTCATAAATCGCCGTTTCGGACGAAAGAAACATGAATTTGTCAGTTTGAATAGTTCAAAACAGCGTTTTTCTATGTTTTTGCAAGTTTAAAACAGCAATTTTATCGTTATTTCTCATAAATCGCCGTTTCACACGAAAGAAACATGAATTTGTCAGTTTGAATAGTTCAAAACAGCGTTTTTCTATGTTTTTGCAAGTTTAAAACAGCAATTTTATCGTCATTTATCATAAATCGCCGTTTCGCACGAAAGAAACATGAATTTGTCAGTTTGAGTAGTTCAAAACAGCGTTTTTCTATGTTTTTGCAAGTTTAAAACAGCAATTTTATCGTCATTTCTCATAAATCGCCGTTTCACACGAAAGGAACTTGAATTTGCCAGTTTAAATAGTTTAAAACAGCGTTTTTCTATGTTTTTGCAAGTTTAAAACAGCAATTTTATCGTAATTTCTCATTAATCGCCGTTTCGCACGGAAGAACATGAATTTGTCAGTTTGAATAGTTGAAAACAGCGTTTTTCAATGTTTTTGCAAGTTTAAAGCAGCAATTTTATCGTGATTTCACAAAAATCCACCGTTTCCAACGTAAGAAACATGAATTTATCAGTTTGAATAGTTGAAAACAGCGTTTTTCTATGTTTTTGCAAGTTTAAAACAGCAATTTTATCGTCATTTATCATAAATCGCCTTTTCGCACGAAAGAAACATGAATTTGTCAGTTTGAATAGTTCAAAACAGCGTTTTTCTATGTTTTTGCAAGTTTAAAACAGCAATTTTATCGTCATTTCTCATAAATCGCCGTTTCACACGAAAGAAACATGAATTTGTCAGTTTGAATAGTTCAAAACAGCGTTTTTCTATGTTTTTGCAAGTTTAAAACAGCAATTTTATCGTCATTTCTCATAAATCGCCGTTTCACACGAAAGAAACATGAATTTGTCTGTTTGAATAGTTCAAAACAGCGTTTTTCTATGTTTTTGCAAGTTTAAAACAGCAATTTTATAGTAATTTCTCATAAATCGCCGTTTCACACGAAAGAAACATAAATTTGTCAGTTTGAATAGTTCAAAACAGCGTTTTTCTATGTTTTTGCAAGTTTAAAACGGCAATTTTATCGTAATTTCTCATAAATCGCCGTTTCGCACGGAAGAAACATGATTTTGTCAGTTTGAATAGTTGAAAACAGCGTTTTTCAATGTTTTTGCAAGTTTAAAGCAGCAATTTTATCGTAATTTCACTAAAATCCACCGTTTGGAACGTAAGAAACATGAATTTATCAGTTTGAATAGTTGAAAACAGCGTTTTTCTATGTTTTTGTAAGTTTGAAACAGCAATTTTATCGTCATTTCTCATAAATCGCCGTTTCGCACGAAAGAAACATGAATTTGTCAGTTTGAATAGTTCAAAACAGCGTTTTTTTATGTTTTTGCAAGTTTAAAACAGCAATTTTATAGTAATTTCTCATAAATCGCCGTTTAGCACGGAAGAAACATGAATTTGTCAGTTTGAGTAGTTCAAAACAGCGTTTTTCTATGTTTTTGCAAGTTTAAAACAGCAATTTTATCGTCATTTCTCATAAATCGCCGTTTCACACGAAAGAAACATAAATTTGTCAGTTTGAATAGTTCAAAACAGCGTTTTTCTATGTTTTTGCAAGTTTAAAACAGCAATTTTATCGTCATTTCTCATAAATCGCCGTTTCACACGAAAGAAACATGAATTTGTCTGTTTGAATAGTTCAAAACAGCGTTTTTCTATGTTTTTGCAAGTTTAAAACAGCAATTTTATAGTAATTTCTCATAAATCGCCGTTTCACACGAAAGAAACATAAATTTGTCAGTTTGAATAGTTCAAAACAGCGTTTTTCTATGTTTTTGCAAGTTTAAAACAGCAATTTTATCGTAATTTCTCATTAATCGCCGCTTCGCACGGAAGAACATGAATTTGTCAGTTTGAATAGTTGAAAACAGCGTTTTTCAATGTTTTTGCAAGTTTAAAACAGCAATTTTATCGTGATTTCACAAAAATCCACCGTTTCCAACGTAAGAAACATGAATTTATCAGTTTGAATAGTAGAAAACAGCGTTTTTCTATGTTTTTGCAAGTTTAAAACAGCAATTTTATCGTCATTTATCATAAATCGCCTTTTCGCACGAAAGAAACATGAATTTGTCAGTTTGAATAGTTCAAAACAGCGTTTTTCTATGTTTTTGCAAGTTTAAAACAGCAATTTTATCGTCATTTCTCATAAATCGCCGTTTCACACGAAAGAAACATAAATTTGTCAGTTTGAATAGTTCAAAACAGCGTTTTTCTATGTTTTTGCAAGTTTAAAACAGCAATTTTATCGTCATTTCTCATAAATCGCCGTTTCACACGAAAGAAACATGAATTTGTCTGTTTGAATAGTTCAAAACAGCGTTTTTCTATGTTTTTGCAAGTTTAAAACAGCAATTTTATAGTAATTTCTCATAAATCGCCGTTTCACACGAAAGAAACATAAATTTGTCAGTTTGAATAGTTCAAAACAGCGTTTTTCTATGTTTTTGCAAGTTTAAAACAGCAATTTTATCGTAATTTCTCATTAATCGCCGCTTCGCACGGAAGAACATGAATTTGTCAGTTTGAATAGTTGAAAACAGCGTTTTTCAATGTTTTTGCAAGTTTAAAGCAGCAATTTTATCGTAATTTCACTAAAATCCACCGTTTGGAACGTAAGAAACATGAATTTATCAGTTTGAATAGTTGAAAACAGCGTTTTTCTATGTTTTTGTAAGTTTGAAACAGCAATTTTATCGTCATTTCTCATAAATCGCCGTTTCGCACGAAAGAAACATGAATTTGTCAGTTTGAATAGTTCAAAACAGCGTTTTTTTATGTTTTTGCAAGTTTAAAACAGCAATTTTATAGTAATTTCTCATAAATCGCCGTTTAGCACGGAAGAAACATGAATTTGTCAGTTTGAGTAGTTCAAAACAGCGTTTTTCTATGTTTTTGCAAGTTTAAAACAGCAATTTTATCGTCATTTCTCATAAATCGCCGTTTCACACGAAAGAAACATAAATTTGTCAGTTTGAATAGTTCAAAACAGCGTTTTTCTATGTTTTTGCAAGTTTAAAACAGCAATTTTATCGTCATTTCTCATAAATCGCCGTTTCACACGAAAGAAACATGAATTTGTCTGTTTGAATAGTTCAAAACAGCGTTTTTCTATGTTTTTGCAAGTTTAAAACAGCAATTTTATAGTAATTTCTCATAAATCGCCGTTTCACACGAAAGAAACATAAATTTGTCAGTTTGAATAGTTCAAAACAGCGTTTTTCTATGTTTTTGCAAGTTTAAAACAGCAATTTTATCGTAATTTCTCATTAATCGCCGCTTCGCACGGAAGAACATGAATTTGTCAGTTTGAATAGTTGAAAACAGCGTTTTTCAATGTTTTTGCAAGTTTAAAACAGCAATTTTATCGTGATTTCACAAAAATCCACCGTTTCCAACGTAAGAAACATGAATTTATCAGTTTGAATAGTAGAAAACAGCGTTTTTCTATGTTTTTGCAAGTTTAAAACAGCAATTTTATCGTCATTTATCATAAATCGCCTTTTCGCACGAAAGAAACATGAATTTGTCAGTTTGAATAGTTCAAAACAGCGTTTTTCTATGTTTTTGCAAGTTTAAAACAGCAATTTTATCGTCATTTCTCATAAATCGCCGTTTCACACGAAAGAAACATAAATTTGTCAGTTTGAATAGTTCAAAACAGCGTTTTTCTATGTTTTTGCAAGTTTAAAACAGCAATTTTATCGTCATTTCTCATAAATCGCCGTTTCACACGAAAGAAACATGAATTTGTCTGTTTGAATAGTTCAAAACAGCGTTTTTCTATGTTTTTGCAAGTTTAAAACAGCAATTTTATAGTAATTTCTCATAAATCGCCGTTTCACACGAAAGAAACATAAATTTGTCAGTTTGAATAGTTCAAAACAGCGTTTTTCTATGTTTTTGCAAGTTTAAAACAGCAATTTTATCGTAATTTCTCATTAATCGCCGCTTCGCACGGAAGAACATGAATTTGTCAGTTTGAATAGTTGAAAACAGCGTTTTTCAATGTTTTTGCAAGTTTAAAACAGCAATTTTATCGTGATTTCACAAAAATCCACCGTTTCCAACGTAAGAAACATGAATTTATCAGTTTGAATAGTAGAAAACAGCGTTTTTCTATGTTTTTGCAAGTTTAAAACAGCAATTTTATCGTCATTTATCATAAATCGCCTTTTCGCACGAAAGAA
The DNA here is from genome assembly GCA_963942605.1 of Poecilus cupreus. Classification (NCBI taxonomy): domain Eukaryota; kingdom Metazoa; phylum Arthropoda; class Insecta; order Coleoptera; family Carabidae; genus Poecilus; species Poecilus cupreus. The sequence continues at coordinate 7,938 of CAWWDY010002210.1, read as the reverse complement.
ACATGAATTTGTCAGTTTGAATAGTTCAAAACAGCGTTTTTCTATGTTTTTGCAAGTTTAAAACAGCAATTTTATCGTCATTTCTCATAAATCGCCGTTTCACACGAAAGAAACATGAATTTGTCAGTTTGAATAGTTCAAAACAGCGTTTTTCTATGTTTTTGCAAGTTTAAAACAGCAATTTTATCGTCATTTCTCATAAATCGCCGTTTCACACGAAAGAAACATGAATTTGTCAGTTTGAATAGTTCAAAACAGCGTTTTTCTATGTTTTTGCAAGTTTAAAACAGCAATTTTATAGTAATTTCTCATAAATCGCCGTTTCACACGAAAGAAACATGAATTTGTCAGTTTGAATAGTTCAAAACAGCGTTTTTCTATGTTTTTGCAAGTTTAAAACAGCAATTTTATCGTAATTTCTCATAAATCGCCGTTTCGCACGGAAGAAACATGATTTTGTCAGTTTGAATAGTTGAAAACAGCGTTTTTCAATGTTTTTGCAAGTTTAAAACAGCAATTTTATCGTAATTTCACTAAAATCCACCGTTTGGAACGTAAGAAACATGAATTTATCAGTTTGAATAGTTGAAAACAGCGTTTTTCTATGTTTTTGTAAGTTTAAAACAGCAATTTTATCGTCATTTCTCATAAATCGCCGTTTCGCACGAAAGAAACATGAATTTGTCAGTTTGAATAGTTCAAAATAGCGTTTTTTTATGTTTTTGCAAGTTTAAAACAGCAATTTTATAGTAATTTCTCATAAATCGCCGTTTCGCACGGAAGAAACATGAATTTGTCAGTTTGAGTAGTTCAAAACAGCGTTTTTCTATGTTTTTGCAAGTTTAAAACAGCAATTTTATCGTGATTTCACAAAAAACCACCGTTTCGAACGTAAGAAACATGAATTTATCAGTTTGAATAGTTGAAAACAGCATTTTTCTATGTTTTTGCAAGTTTAAAACAGCAATTTTATCGTCATTTCTCATAAATCGCCGTTTCGGACGAAAGAAACATGAATTTGTCAGTTTGAATAGTTCAAAACAGCGTTTTTCTATGTTTTTGCAAGTTTAAAACAGCAATTTTATCGTTATTTCTCATAAATCGCCGTTTCACACGAAAGAAACATGAATTTGTCAGTTTGAATAGTTCAAAACAGCGTTTTTCTATGTTTTTGCAAGTTTAAAACAGCAATTTTATCGTCATTTATCATAAATCGCCGTTTCGCACGAAAGAAACATGAATTTGTCAGTTTGAGTAGTTCAAAACAGCGTTTTTCTATGTTTTTGCAAGTTTAAAACAGCAATTTTATCGTCATTTCTCATAAATCGCCGTTTCACACGAAAGAAACATGAATTTGTCTGTTTGAATAGTTCAAAACAGCGTTTTTCTATGTTTTTGCAAGTTTAAAACAGCAATTTTATAGTAATTTCTCATAAATCGCCGTTTCACACGAAAGAAACATAAATTTGTCAGTTTGAATAGTTCAAAACAGCGTTTTTCTATGTTTTTGCAAGTTTAAAACAGCAATTTTATCGTAATTTCTCATTAATCGCCGCTTCGCACGGAAGAACATGAATTTGTCAGTTTGAATAGTTGAAAACAGCGTTTTTCAATGTTTTTGCAAGTTTAAAACAGCAATTTTATCGTGATTTCACAAAAATCCACCGTTTCCAACGTAAGAAACATGAATTTATCAGTTTGAATAGTAGAAAACAGCGTTTTTCTATGTTTTTGCAAGTTTAAAACAGCAATTTTATCGTCATTTATCATAAATCGCCTTTTCGCACGAAAGAAACATGAATTTGTCAGTTTGAATAGTTCAAAACAGCGTTTTTCTATGTTTTTGCAAGTTTAAAACAGCAATTTTATCGTCATTTCTCATAAATCGCCGTTTCACACGAAAGAAACATGAATTTGTCAGTTTGAATAGTTCAAAACAGCGTTTTTCTATGTTTTTGCAAGTTTAAAACAGCAATTTTATCGTCATTTCTCATAAATCGCCGTTTCACACGAAAGAAACATGAATTTGTCAGTTTGAATATTTCAAAACAGCGTTTTTCTATGTTTTTGCAAGTTTAAAACAGCAATTTTATAGTAATTTCTCATAAATCGTCGTTTCACACGAAAGAAACATGAATTTGTCAGTTTGAATAGTTCAAAACAGCGTTTTTCTATGTTTTTGCAAGTTTAAAACAGCAATTTTATCGTAATTTCTCATAAATCGCCGTTTCGCACGGAAGAAACATGATTTTGTCAGTTTGAATAGTTGAAAACAGCGTTTTTCAATGTTTTTGCAAGTTTAAAACAGCAATTTTATCGTAATTTCACTAAAATCCACCGTTTGGAACGTAAGAAACATGAATTTATCAGTTTGAATAGTTGAAAACAGCGTTTTTCTATGTTTTTGTAAGTTTAAAACAGCAATTTTATCGTCATTTCTCATAAATCGCCGTTTCGCACGAAAGAAACATGAATTTGTTAGTTTGATTAGTTCAAAATAGCGTTTTTTTATGTTTTTGCAAGTTTAAAACAGCAATTTTATAGTAATTTCTCATAAATCGCCGTTTCGCACGGAAGAAACATGAATTTGTCAGTTTGAGTAGTTCAAAACAGCGTTTTTCTATGTTTTTGCAAGTTTAAAACAGCAATTTTATCGTGATTTCACAAAAAACCACCGTTTCGAACGTAAGAAACATGAATTTATCAGTTTGAATAGTTGAAAACAGCATTTTTCTATGTTTTTGCAAGTTTAAAACAGCAATTTTATCGTCATTTCTCATAAATCGCCGTTTCGGACGAAAGAAACATGAATTTGTCAGTTTGAATAGTTCAAAACAGCGTTTTTCTATGTTTTTGCAAGTTTAAAACAGCAATTTTATCGTTATTTCTCATAAATCGCCGTTTCACACGAAAGAAACATGAATTTGTCAGTTTGAATAGTTCAAAACAGCGTTTTTCTATGTTTTTGCAAGTTTAAAACAGCAATTTTATCGTCATTTATCATAAATCGCCGTTTCGCACGAAAGAAACATGAATTTGTCAGTTTGAGTAGTTCAAAACAGCGTTTTTCTATGTTTTTGCAAGTTTAAAACAGCAATTTTATCGTCATTTCTCATAAATCGCCGTTTCACACGAAAGGAACTTGAATTTGCCAGTTTAAATAGTTTAAAACAGCGTTTTTCTATGTTTTTGCAAGTTTAAAACAGCAATTTTATCGTAATTTCTCATTAATCGCCGTTTCGCACGGAAGAACATGAATTTGTCAGTTTGAATAGTTGAAAACAGCGTTTTTCAATGTTTTTGCAAGTTTAAAGCAGCAATTTTATCGTGATTTCACAAAAATCCACCGTTTCCAACGTAAGAAACATGAATTTATCAGTTTGAATAGTTGAAAACAGCGTTTTTCTATGTTTTTGCAAGTTTAAAACAGCAATTTTATCGTCATTTATCATAAATCGCCTTTTCGCACGAAAGAAACATGAATTTGTCAGTTTGAATAGTTCAAAACAGCGTTTTTCTATGTTTTTGCAAGTTTAAAACAGCAATTTTATCGTCATTTCTCATAAATCGCCGTTTCACACGAAAGAAACATGAATTTGTCAGTTTGAATAGTTCAAAACAGCGTTTTTCTATGTTTTTGCAAGTTTAAAACAGCAATTTTATCGTCATTTCTCATAAATCGCCGTTTCACACGAAAGAAACATGAATTTGTCTGTTTGAATAGTTCAAAACAGCGTTTTTCTATGTTTTTGCAAGTTTAAAACAGCAATTTTATAGTAATTTCTCATAAATCGCCGTTTCACACGAAAGAAACATAAATTTGTCAGTTTGAATAGTTCAAAACAGCGTTTTTCTATGTTTTTGCAAGTTTAAAACAGCAATTTTATCGTAATTTCTCATAAATCGCCGTTTCGCACGGAAGAAACATGATTTTGTCAGTTTGAATAGTTGAAAACAGCGTTTTTCAATGTTTTTGCAAGTTTAAAGCAGCAATTTTATCGTAATTTCACTAAAATCCACCGTTTGGAACGTAAGAAACATGAATTTATCAGTTTGAATAGTTGAAAACAGCGTTTTTCTATGTTTTTGTAAGTTTGAAACAGCAATTTTATCGTCATTTCTCATAAATCGCCGTTTCGCACGAAAGAAACATGAATTTGTCAGTTTGAATAGTTCAAAACAGCGTTTTTTTATGTTTTTGCAAGTTTAAAACAGCAATTTTATAGTAATTTCTCATAAATCGCCGTTTAGCACGGAAGAAACATGAATTTGTCAGTTTGAGTAGTTCAAAACAGCGTTTTTCTATGTTTTTGCAAGTTTAAAACAGCAATTTTATCGTCATTTCTCATAAATCGCCGTTTCACACGAAAGAAACATAAATTTGTCAGTTTGAATAGTTCAAAACAGCGTTTTTCTATGTTTTTGCAAGTTTAAAACAGCAGTTTTATCGTAATTTCTCATAAATCGCCGTTTCGCACGGAAGAAACATGATTTTGTCAGTTTGAATAGTTGAAAACAGCGTTTTTCAATGTTTTTGCAAGTTTAAAACAGCAATTTTATCGTGATTTCACAAAAATCCACCGTTTCCAACGTAAGAAACATGAATTTATCAGTTTGAATAGTTTTAAAACAGCGTTTTTCTATGTTTTTGCAAGTTTAAAACAGCAATTTTATCGTCATTTCTCATAAATCGCCGTTTCGCACGAAAGAAACATGAATTTGTCAGTTTGAATAGTTCAAAACAGCGTTTTTCTATGTTTTTGCAAGTTTAAAACAGCAATTTTATCGTTATTTCTCATAAATCGCCGTTTCACACGAAAGAAACATGAATTTGTCAGTTTGAATAGTTCAAAACAGCGTTTTTCTATGTTTTTGCAAGTTTAAAACAGGAATTTTATCGTCATTTATCATAAATCGCCGTTTCGCACGAAAGAAACATGAATTTGTCAGTTTGAGTAGTTCAAAACAGCGTTTTTCTATGTTTTTGCAAGTTTAAAACAGCAATTTTATCGTCATTTCTCATAAATCGCCGTTTCGCACGGAAGAAACATGAATTTGTCAGTTTGAATAGTTGAAAACAGCGTTTTTCAATGTTTTTGCAAGTTTAAAACAGCAATTTTATCGTGATTTCACAAAAATCCACCGTTTGGAACGTAAGAAACATGAATTTATCAGTTTGAATAGTTGAAAACAGCGTTTTTCTATGTTTTTGCAAGTTTAAAACAGCAATTTTATCGTCATTTCTCATAAATCGCCGTTTCGCACGAAAGAAACATGAATTTGTCAGTTTGAATAGTTCAAAACAGCGTTTTTCTATGTTTTTGCAAGTTTAAAACAGCAATTTTATCGTCATTTCTCATAAATCGCCGTTTCGCACGAAAGAAACATGAATTTGTCAGTTTGAATAGTTCAAAACAGCGTTTTTCTATGTTTTTGCAAGTTTAAAACAGCAATTTTATCGTCATTTCTCATAAATCGCCGTTTCACACGAAAGAAACATGAATTTGTCAGTTTGAATAGTCAAAACAGCGTTTTTCTATGTTTTTGCAAGTTTAAAACAGCAATTTTATCGTCATTTCTCATAAATCGCCGTTTCGCACGAAAGAAACATGAATTTGTCAGTTTGAATAGTTCAAAACAGCGATTTTCTATGTTTTTGCAAGTTTAAAACAGCAATTTTATCGTCATTTATCATAAATCGCCGTTTCACACGAAAGAAACATGAATTTGTCAGTTTGAATAGTTCAAAACAGCGTTTTTCTATGTTTTTGCAAGTTTAAAACAGCAATTTTATAGTAATTTCTCATAAATCGCCGTTTCGCACGAAAGAAACATGAATTTGTCAGTTTGAATAGTTCAAAACAGCGTTTTTCTATGTTTTTGCAAGTTTAAAACAGCAATTTTATCGTCATTTCTCATAAATCGCCGTTTCGCACGAAAGAAACATGAATTTGTCAGTTTGAATAGTTCAAAACAGCGTTTTTCTATGTTTTTGCAAGTTTAAAACAGCAATTTTATCGTCATTTCTCATAAATCGCCGTTTCACACGAAAGAAACATGAATTTGTCAGTTTGAATAGTCAAAACAGCGTTTTTCTATGTTTTTGCAAGTTTAAAACAGCAATTTTATCGTCATTTCTCATAAATCGCCGTTTCGCACGAAAGAAACATGAATTTGTCAGTTTGAATAGTTCAAAACAGCGTTTTTCTATGTTTTTGCAAGTTTAAAACAGCAATTTTATCGTCATTTATCATAAATCGCCGTTTCACACGAAAGAAACATGAATTTGTCAGTTTTAATAGTTCAAAACAGCGTTTTTCTATGTTTTTGCAAGTTTAAAACAGCAATTTTATAGTAATTTCTCATAAATCGCCGTTTCGCACGGAAGAAACATGAATTTGTCAGTTTGAGTAGTTCAAAACAGCGTTTTTCTATGTTTTTGCAAGTTTAAAACAGCAATTTTATCGTAATTTCTCATAAATCGCCGTTTCGCACGGAAGAAACATGATTTTGTCAGTTTGAATAGTTGAAAACAGCGTTTTTCAATGTTTTTGCAAGTTTAAAACAGCAATTTTATCGTGATTTCACAAAAATCCACCGTTTCCAACGTAAGAAACATGAATTTATCAGTTTGAATAGTTCAAAACAGCGTTTTTCTATGTTTTTGCAAGTTTAAAACAGCAATTTTATCGTGATTTCACAAAAATCCACCGTTTCGAACTTAAGAAACATGAATTTATCAGTTTGAATAGTTGAAAACAGCGTTTTTCTATGTTTTTGCAAGTTTAAAACAGCAATTTTATCGTCATTTCTCATAAATCGCCGTTTCGCACAAAAGAAACATGAATTTGTCAGTTTGAATAGTTCAAAACAGCCTTTTTCTATGTTTTTGCAAGTTTAAAACAGCAATTTTATCGTTATTTCTCATAAATCGCCGTTTCACACGAAAGAAACATGAATTTGTCAGTTTGAATAGTTCAAAACAGCGTTTTTCTATGTTTTTGCAAGTTTAAAACAGCAATTTTATCGTCATTTATCATAAATCGCCGTTTAGCACGGAAGAAACATGAATTTGTCAGTTTAAGTAGTTCAAAACAGCGTTTTTCTATGTTTTTGCAAGTTTAAAACAGCAATTTTATCGTCATTTCTCATAAATCGCCGTTTCACACGAAAGAAACATAAATTTGTCAGTTTGAATAGTTCAAAACAGCGTTTTTCTATGTTTTTGCAAGTTTAAAACAGCAATTTTATCGTAATTTCTCATAAATCGCCGTTTTCGCACGGAAGAAACATGATTTTGTCAGTTTGAATAGTTGAAAACAGCGTTTTTCAATGTTTTTGCAAGTTTAAAACAGCAATTTTATCGTGATTTCACAAAAATCCACCGTTTCCAACGTAAGGAACATGAATTTATCAGTTTGAATAGTTTTAAAACAGCGTTTTTCTATGTTTTTTGCAAGTTTAAAACAGCAATTTTATCGTCATTTCTCATAAATCGCCGTTTCGCACGAAAGAAACATGAATTTGTCAGTTTGAATAGTTCAAAACAGCGTTTTTTCTATGTTTTTGCAAGTTTAAAACAGCAAGTTTTATCGTTATTTCTCATAAATCGCCGTTTCACCCGAAAGAAACATGAATTTGTCAGTTTGAATAGTTCAAAACAGCGTTTTTATATGTTTTTGCAAGTTTTAAAACAGCAATTTTATCGTCATTTATCATAAATCGCCGTTTCGCACGAAAGAACATAAATTTGTCAGTTTGAGTAGTTCAAAACAGCGTTTTTTCTATGTTTTTGCAAGTTTAAAACAGCAATTTTATCGTCATTTCTCATAAATCGCCGTTTCGCACGGAAGAAACATGAATTTGTCAGTTTGAATAGTTGAAAACAGCGTTTTTCAATGTTTTTGCAAGTTTAAAACAGCAATTTTATCGTGATTT